>JXTB01000468.1:144244-192244 GCA_002914805.1 Parasponia andersonii
AAAAAAAAAAAAAGGAAAAAGAATATGAAAGTCTATGCTAACAGTTGAAGTTGCATCCTAAACGTTATAAATTCAAATTATTTGCTTGTGCTCTTGATCCAATCAGCTCTTCTCACTAGAAAAGTCCAAAATCCTAAATTTCATGCATAGCTATTCCCAATAACCCTTGAATTAAGTTGCTCTATATAGCTAGATGGTCTATAGCCTTATATTTTATGGTTTCTTCTGATAGATTCATTGGCATCTACGACAACAATTAGAGGAATAAATGAGAAGAACCCCATCAACATTAACAACTGAGTCTTACTATTGCTTTAAGTAACTTCTCTCGCAAAGATACAGACAAAGCAAAGCAACATATTAATCTGAGATATTAGATGCCATATGCCTCATCTTCGTCCATACATCTATGATTCTATATAAGTCTTTTACACTCATTCGTAGGAAAAACCGCGTATAGGGAGTCTAACTTGAACCTTGTAAACCAATCAAACAAAGCATTTATAGAGACCCCTATTTCTTCAGACATAAATTTGTAAACAAATCACAGCAGAATCCGGATAAATAAAAAATAGCTAGGAAGCTAAAAATTAGCTTATAACTTTCTCGTGAAAATTTATACAAGCTAGACGTCTTGTCGTTCGAGAACCCAACCTATATGTTTCATTATGGTTTATAAACTTTAGTAGAAAAACTGAACTGTTTGCTATGTTTGAATAATTGTGGGGAGACTGTTCCACAAATAAGAAACAAAACCATGCTTTGGATAAGGCGTTCCATGTGGATATTGCTTTTTTCTAATGGTCTACAATGGTCTATCCTAAAGAGTCTATGGGATCTTGTCTAGCTGAAAATACCAAGCATGGCATCCAAATATTCAAGTGTTCTATTCAAGAAGGCTATATCAACTGAACTTCTCTTCAGCAGTTAAATATTCAATTCTCATGTTGGATTTTCAATGAAGCTTGACTCTCAGTCCATATAATTATATGCACATATAAATAAAACCTTCCAAAACTGACTTTTAACTGATATTGGATACCTTTTCTTTATATTTTTTTGTAAATATATAACACTATCAGGAAGAGATCGGGATTAATATTTCAAATCAGATAGATTATACATGAAATGTTTTATTTTCAATGCATGTATCGTTGAGTAGCGCCATTAATGTCACTATATAATGCATGAGTTATAAATTGACATCAATCTTAAACAGATAAATACGAGTTTGCTGGGGATCAAAGACATAATGATATAAAAAACAAGTTGTATAGACCTAATAATGGCACTTCTCTTTTCTCCTTTTAAATCTAGAGGTTTTACATGTTGACATTGCGACTCTTTATGAATGAGGACTCAAACGATTGAGAATATACAATATAAAATTGTTATAATAGTAGTAGGATATAAATCAAACATTTTTCTAAGTCCCTTGAGCTCTGCATATCAAAATCTAAAGAGGCATAGACAAAAGCTCATGCCCACAAGCAAAAAAGGAAAATAACTACCATCTCTTTTTGACCATTCCACCACCCTGATCTTTCTGCTATTTCAACTTTTCCACCCCCTTCTTTTGTCAAAAAAACTACCATAGCTATAATACTACAATAAATTAATCTAACTCCATTAAATAAATCAAGGCTGACCCACAAATCCAACGGTGATTATCATTTCAAAGCTGGTCCAACTTAGTATTATAATAAATAAAAAAATGAGATCATTGTAGTACATTATAATCACTTTTATATATCTTTTCAGAACGATCAAAGTTGAATATGAAGCAAAAACCTATATGACTATAGGTTAGTTAGGACGTTAAAGATAAAGGTACTAAGAAGATTACAAAGAAGAAAAATGGTCCGGCCTAGTTTCACGTGAACCGGCGACTATCACGGCGGTGTAGACTTTGAAAGAAAGAGATGGAACCTGCAAAAGAGAAAGGGGTTTAAAATTTTAAAGAAACAAGATTCCGGGTCTTTTGTTTTTTAATTATTTGGAAGAATTGAAAAGGTTCGTATAATTTACTGTTAGTTTTCATTAAAAAACTCTACCCTTTCCCACTTCTTTTTTGAAGTATAGTACCGGGTTATAATTATGAAAGCTAATTTATAATTTAGTTCAGTCAACTTCCCTCATGAATAATCAATCTGATTTTCCTTTTTGAATCTTGGAAGTAGCATCGTTTCATTTACAGGAAAAGAAACTTTGAAACACTTAATCACACACAAATTTCTTAGTAGACTTTGGTGTCTGAGATATTCAAAACTCGGAATGATGATTAATTTGAGAAGAACGAGTTCAACCAGATGCTTTTTAGACATTAGAGAATAATTGACATTTTGTTAACTGAAATTGAAATGAAACTTGCTTATCGTTTTATTATTTATACTTCTTTTAATAAGTATTTTCTTTATGAATAATTAAATGGAACTAATCATTGATCATATGTGGTACATGAATCTATATATATAAACACCTTATATAAACTAACGAAAGCTACCCCATATGACAAGATAATAGAGAGGTCCAAATTTTGGTTACTACTTTGGAGTACTATATTGGATATTGCTTTAGGTAAGTTTGGATGCAATGGGAAAGAGTGTTTTGTTTGGATTTTAATGGCTTCTGATCGAGACCAATGAACCAAATGTTAATTGTTAAATGTGAACACAAGAAAGAGTAGTAGGAATATTGAGTCTAAAGCAGTAGTTAGTAGAAAGTGATTTATAGGTACAAATTGAACCTTGATTTCTGGGGTGAGGGTTTCTTTAATTAATCACAAAATAATTAATCATGATTTGGCTTTTTTGATAGATCTCCTTGGAAACCCATTAATTATCTGATATGGTTTCCTCACTCGCCGACAGTAATACTAAACTTGAAAAGATTAATAATAATAATGACAAAAAAGGTGGCTAATTAAACTACATATTTATATAGTACTCTTATAGAGTTGATCAAGCTGAGTACTCTAGGGACCAAAATATTTGAAGGAAAAAACTAGCTTACACATATATAATTGTCATACAGTACGTGGTTATTAATTTCCTGCGGTCATTACATACGTATTTCTTGAAGGATTATTAGTCAATAATTCTCTAAAAATTTTGTTAATATAATAGCAGAAAAGCAAAGAAAAAACACAATTAATAAAATTGTAAAAGCATGTCAACCAATTAAAAAACATTTATGTTTCATTATTGCTGGCCAATAGTGTAAACCTTATTATTATTTTAGATACATGAAATGCACTGTATTGCTTCCCTAATTGGAAACTACTTATGTGCTAAATGATGGCGCTCCTTTCTTTTTCTGGTTTGCTGTGCTTCATTGTTGGGTGTCTAATTAGATTTTGCATATTATTATATAAATATATATATGAACTAGATATATATATATATATATATATATATTTATATATATATATTTATATATATATATCAGGCTGTGGTTGGACTGGCATGGCATTGGCACTCCAATATTTTTGCTTCATATCTCACGCAGGCCACTCCATTTATGATGACTAGTTTTTGTGACCAGCTAAAAAGGTGAATACATCATAAATTAAATGACTAATTATTAAGAATTTTTTTATTTACATCAAAAGGAAAATCAAGACTATTGATGGGTTTTGTATAAATATTGATATATTCACGTTCTTTACATTATTCATAATTCTAGTTAGTTCGTACAAATAGGCAAATCACTCTTTTTGTATATGAGAAACTTGAGAGTTGAGACAAAATTTTGAAAATGAAAAAAGAAGAATATATAGAGATAGCTCCAATGAATAAATTTAGCGTCACTTAGATTCAAAAAATATCTCTATGTCAATTAATCATATTCTCATGCCCCAAGAACATAGAGAATTTTGATGATAACATACCTTGATATGCTACTATATATTGTTATGCAGCAGAAGCATAATTACTCCAAATACTTATATTTAATACTAAGATAATATTAAATATAAACTACCAACTAGCTATTGAAATTAACAAAAGTAGAAAATGCGCAGAAAATATTAAATACAAAAATAAAGGAGAACACAAAATTTAGTGAGATTCGGCAAATTACCTATGTCGGTATTGCTAATCACTTCACTAACTTCAAAAAGAGGAAATACAAAATCTAGACTACAATGCAAAATACCTATAAAAAATGGGAAAAAGGGTAAAAACAAAACTATGGAGGTCCTTAGGAATAAAAGTCCTCACCAATAGGGAAACTAATTTTGGGATGATTAAAAACCAATTGCAGAAGGCTTTATTTATAGCCAACTATAGAACCCAAATATTCATACACAAGCGATGTGGGACAAAGTACAAAATAATTAAAAAAGCTAACAAGCTAAAATTCTAACAATCTCCACCTTGGCGAGGTAGCAGGTCCCACCCAAATTTCTCCAATTCCCGTATCCTCTATCCATTACAGCAACGCCACTTTATGCACCGAAAGGCGCCATCAAATTTGCAGAATGTTGATTAAATTCAAATAATGATTGAACTTGATCGATGTCACCACCTTGGTCATCATATCCGCAGGATTCTCAGCAGTTTCAATCTTTTGAAGCAGTATTTTTTCTTCATCAATAATCTCTCGCACAAAGTGATGTCGGACATCAATATGCTTCGTACGTATATGGTATACTGGATTTTTCGTTAAGTGAATGGCACTCTGACTATCAAAATAAATACAGACATACTCCTGAACAACTCCTAGCTCTTCCAGTAATCCTTGTAACCAAATAGTTTCCTTCACAGCCTCTGTAAGTACCATGTACTCTACCTCTGTAGTAGACAAAGCAACTGTAGATTGTAAAGTAGACTTCTAACTGATTAGTGCTCTTGCAAATGTAAATATATATCCAGTAGTTGATCGACGTTTATCCAATTCACCAGCATAATCAGAATCAACATAACCAACCGCATACTAACCAAGTCTATCATCCCTCTCAAAAACCAAACCAACATCTACAGTCTTCAATAAATACCGTAGAATCCATTTCACAGCTATCCAATGATCTTTACCTGGATCTTGTATAAACCTGTTCACAACTCCAACTGCATGTGAAATATCGGGTCTTATACACACCATCATATATATCAAGCTACCAACCACATTTGAATACGGAACTTGTGACATATACTCTCACTCTGTATCTGTACTCGGGGACAAAGACACACTAAGCTTAAAATGAGGAGCAAGCGGTGTACTAACAGGATTTGATTGTTCAGTCATACCAAAACGCTGTAATACTTTCTTCAAATATTACTTCTGAATCAAACTAACTTTGTCTCTTCCTCTATCTCTGCTAATCTCCATACTGAGAATCTTCTTTGCTTCACCGAGATCCTTCATCTCAAACTCTTGATTCAACTGAGTCTTCAACTTCTTAATTTTTTCTTGACTTCTCGAAGCTATCAACATATCATCAATATACAAGAGTAGATAAATGAAAGACCCACCTTATAGCCTGTGAAAATACACACAACTATCAAACTTGCTTCTTATGTACTTTTGACCTATCATAAACCGATCAAATCGCTTGTACCACTGCCTTAGTAATTGTTTCAGCCCATAAAGTGATCTTTTCAGTTTACAAACCCAATTTTCTTTTTTAGCAATCTTGAATCCTTCTGGCTGCGACATATAGATTTCCTCTTCCAAATCACTGTGTAGAAGCGCGATTTTCACATCTAATTGAACTAGTTCAAGATCCAACTGTGCTACCAAGGCTAACAAAATTCTAATAGAGGAATGTTTAACGACTGGAGAAAATACTACATTGTAATCAATTCCCTCCAACTGAGTATAGCCTTTCGCTACCAATCTTACCTTGAAGCGAACATCATTCTTATCAGAAAATCTTTCTTTCTTTGCATATACCTATTTATACCCAATTGCCTTCTTATTCTTCTGTAGTTGAGCTAGCTCCCAAGTTTCATTCTTCTAAAGAGACTGCATTTCTTCCATTGTTCATTTTCTGAACTTTTGATTACATCTTTGTACGTAGAAGGAACATCATCATCTATAATGGGAAGTGCATAGGCCACCATATCAATAAATTGAGCAGGTTTACGAATTTCACGTCTTGGCCTATTATGTGCAATTGATTCTTGCTACTACTGAGGCTCTTGGGTCGGAACCTCTTCTGCTAATGGAGTGTCACCACTATTTTCAACAACATTAGTTAGGACTATTGTTGTCGTTTTCTCAAACTCCATCTACTGCCGACTAGACTCCACCTGTTGCGGAATACTAATGGTCTTCTCTTAGTCTTCTATTACCTTCTTCAACATGACAGACTCAGCAAAAGTAGCATCTCTACTAAATAAAATCTTCCTCGAACTTAGACACCAAAGTCAGTATCCCTTTATACCTGAGCTGATGCCCATAAATAATGCTTTCTTAGCTCTCAGATCTAACTTGGATTCTTTCACATGATAATAGGCAGTAGAACCAAAGACATGTAAAGAATCATAATTACTAGCAAGTTTTCCATACCATACCTCAAGAGGGGTTTTGCCTCCAATTGCAGTCGATTATAAACAATTAATGAGATGACACGCATACGTAATTGCCTCAGTCCAAAAAACTTTGCCCAATCTAGCATTGGACAACATACACCGAACCTTCTCCAGTAAAGTCCAATTCATGCGTTCTGCCACCCCATTCTGTTGTGGTATTTTTTTGATTGTAAAGTGACGCACAATACCTTCAGACTGGCAAACTCCCAAAAATAGATCACTCCTATATTCTCCACCGTTGTCTGATTGAAGTCGTTTGATCTTTTTACCCATCTGAGTCTCAATCATCTTTTTCCATTTAAGGAAACTTCAAGCATGTCATCCTTGTTCTTCATTACATACCCCCAAATTCTTCTGAAAAAGTCGTCAACAAAAGTAACAAAATAGTGCATACCTCCTAAAGAAGCTGTCTTGGTAGGTCTTCACACATCTAAATGAACATAATCTAGAATACCCTCAGTATTGTGAATTATTATGCCGAACTTTACTCTTGTCTATTTTCCCATAATATAGTATTTACAAAAGTCCGACTTGCAGGGCTTCGCTTCTTTCAATAAGCCTTGCTTCACCAAACTAAAGAAAGCTTTTTCCCCTACATGTCCCAAACGCATATGCCATAACCTGGTAATTTCTGAAGCTTTATCATCTTCAGAAACTGTGGCAACTAATCCAATAACTGTACTACTATTGTAGTAATACAAGTTATTTCTTCTTGTACCTTTCATCACTACCAAAGAGCCTGAAGTGACTTTTAGAATTCCATCTTGTATAGTCATAGCGAAGCCTTTGGATTCTAAAGCTCCCAAAGAGATGAGATTCTTCTTTAATTTTGGTACATACCGAACATCTGTCAGAGCTCTAGTCGATCTATCATGATTTTTTAATCGAATTGAACCTACCCTACCTGTTTTACATGATTCATCATTTCCCATGTAAACTCCACCATTTAGCTCTTTAAAGTTGAAGAACCACTCCTTGCGAGGACATATATGGTAAGTGCAACCCGAATCTAAAATCCAGTCATCATGCTTAGACATTATCGGTTGACTAACTAGAGTTAAATCTGACTCATCATCTTCAACTTCAGCTACATATGCATCAAAAGTAGCTTTGCCCTTGCCTTTATTGTGTAACTTCGAACAATCTTTCTTTCAATACCATTTCTCATGACAAAAGGTACATTCATCTTTACCAGGTCTTCTTTTTAAACGAGATCTACCCCTTTTCTCCTACTTATAACTTTGACTACGTCCTCTGGCTGTAAGCGCTTCTGCTGGCACGTCTCTATTCTGCTTCTGATCTTGTTGACATAAACCATCTAATACCTCGCACTGCCATAAGCCGAAGTTATTTCGGCCATCAAATTTCTCCACATCAATTTTTACACTAATCATTGTTTTCGTCTTTGCCGGCATTGACGAAGATTCTGACATTTCTACTAATATAGCTATAAAACAAAGCCTAGAGCAAACCTACTGCTCTGATACCACTTGTTGTCCAGCGGAAGCACAACTACTCCAAATGCTTATATTTAATACTAAGACAATATTAAATATAAACTACTAACTAGCTATTGAAATTAACAAAAGCAGAAAATGCGCAGAAAATACTAAATGCAAAAATAAAGGAGAACACAAAATTTAGCGAGGTTCGACAAATTACCTACGTCCTCGGGGTGTTGCTGACCACTTCACTAACTTCAAAAAGAGGAAATACAAAATCTAGACTATAATGTAAAAAACCCAGAAACAAATGGGAAAAAGGGTTAAAACAAAACTATGGAGGTCCTTAGGAATAAAGATCCTCGCTAATAGGGAAACTAATTTTGGGATGATTAAAAACTAATTACAGAAGGCTTTATTTATAGCCAATTGTAGAACCCAAATATTCGTACACAAGCAATGTGTGACAAAGTACAAAATAATTACGAAAGCTAACAAGCCAAAATTCTAACATATATATGGTTCATTTTTTGGCATTCTAAAATCAACAATCTCCTAATTTTTTTATCAAACTGAATTCTGAACAATATAGTTTTGGATGAAGACAAAGTTCCCAATATGAAGTCTAAGAGAATGTTTTTTACGACAGAAGACATAGAAGAGACCAACTACGCCAACAATACCCAATTGCAGGTTGATTAATTATTTTTTCCTTTTTACCTAAGATATATATGTGTGCCACTTTTCATACTTTTTCATAGCTCTAATATCTTTTGATACTAATCTCCTTTCTCACCACTATAAGTTTTCAAATAATGTCGTCTCTCTTAGAAATATGAGAAGTCCTTTTGTGATGCATGCGAATGCATGTGATCATAATGAATAAAATGGTAAATTCATAGGTCATGATCGTTTTTCTAATATTAATGGTAAAAAAAAAAGTAATACATGAAAACTAATTTATATATGCTCCACAGAAATTTCTCAAATAATTTAAATGATCTACAAATTATGACAAATGCTAAACGGTCCAATTCATCACATTCAAGTATAATAGAGTCTCTTGAAAATATATTTTGCACTTGCCCTCAAAATATTGGTGAAACTAGCCTTTTGTAATTGATCATGTCCAAATTAAGTAGTACTATATATATTCTTACAAAAGAATATTTATAAATGCAAATATATAAATATGTAAATTCATCAAAATGTCTTTGACAAATATATTTATATTCAGAATTTATATTTTAGAAAGACAAAAGATTAATTATATCAAAAAGACTTTTCCATGCGTCCAAAGAGAACAGATAAGACTTTTTGGTGCCAATAAGAATTTTAAAGAAATAGTAGCGCCACATGGCTCAATTAGAGAATTTTGAGAAAGCAACCCTAGTCCCCCACTACTCCAAGATACAATTTATAATTATTCATGTCCTCAATATTAAAAACAGTATAACTTCTTTGATCAATTCACTGCCGGAAAAATAAAAATAAAAAAGATAAAAACTCTCTCATTCTATATCTATATATATTACACATATTGGTTGGCCTTTCATTCAAACTGTGTAGCCAACACTCTCTTTCAGTCTCTCACTAAAAGTAATATGGCTCCCAAGGGAGATAATGTTGTTGTTTCTAATATGAAGCTTGAGAGAATGCTTAGCATGAAAGGTGGCAAAGGAGAAGCCAGCTATGCCAACAATTCTCAAGCCCAGGTTGGTCTCCAATTTGTAAATAATATTATTACACGTTATAATATTTCTTTCCAAGTACACCCTTTTCTTTCCTTTCATTAATCTTCTAGTAAATCTAACTGAATTCTCCGAAAAATAAATTCATACACAAATCTATCAAAAATCACAAACAAATTACTTTGTCACATATATATAGTTCTTGTTATATATAATATTTTTAGGTGACACATATACTTGTACTGTATATTTCATGTTGACATATCTATATATGATACCTGGTTCTAATAATAGAATGCTTATAGCTACCAATAAAACGTAAAAATAGTCTTCTCTTTTTTTTCCCCCCCCCAAATAATCTATTATTTTCTTTATTATATAATCTTCTTATTGATATGGCAGGCACTACATGCTAAATCCATGCTTCACCTCCTAGAGGAAACCCTAGATGTTGCTCAACTAAACTCCCCTGAGGTGCCGTTCGTGGTTGTGGACCTCGGATGCTCATGTGGCAACAACACCATCTACATCGTCGACGTGATCATCAAACACATGATCAAGCGTTACGAGGCCTTGGGGTCCGAACCGCCCGAGTTTTCGGCTTTTTTCTCCGATCTCCCCAGCAATGACTTCAACACCCTCTTTCAGCTCCTCCCTCCTCTAGCCAACGACGGCGGCAGTATGGAGGAGTGTCTAGCCGCCGATAACCACCGCTCCTACTTCGCCGCCGGAGTCCCTGGCTCATTTTACAAGCGACTATTCCCAGCTAGTTCCATTGATGTTTTCTACTCGGCCTTTTCCTTGCATTGGCTCTCACAGGTTTGTTTTTTATTTTATTTTTTTATACATGTCGTTATTAATATTACGTGTCCATATAGTATGTTCTACGTTAAAGAGTTATGTAGCCTTAGGTAGATAGAATATGTCATTTATGTTATGTATATTGAGCTATACAAGTTTGTCACCGATGGCCATATTAATTATGATGCAACACTATAATATTATAGCCTGTATAGTGTGAATAATAGACCTTATAAAAATATCCAAGAGACGTTAAAATATCTTAAAATTTTGATTTCTTGCCGGCTACCAGAGGGTCAAAAAAGTGAATGCTACAAAAATTTATGGTTCGTCAGGCTTAGGAGAAAGCAATTCATATAAGACAAAATATAACATATGGGCCTTAATTAATATCTTTGTTGTTGATTTAAAACTCATAAGTTATTGATCATGATGTCAAAAGTCATGTTATATTTTTCTTAATTACTTGGAGAACGTACAGGCAGAATTTAATTCGGAACTTATTGTTTTTGCATTATGTGTTATATGATGCTTTATATATGTATAATATGTCCTAAAGATAGAAATATTGCGTTTCTCTTCATGGTTTTTGTCATTATATTGTACATATATAGAGAAACAAAAGTTAGTATGTCTTAGTCTTATATATATCTAGTCATGATCTTGTTTGAAACAGATAATAAATTATGAGTTTTTAGTCTTAATACTTCACCTTGCTTTATATATGTATATCTAATAGTCGAAGTTAATTTCCAGTTGTTTGTATGAGGGAGTGAAGCAAAGAAATATCTAAGTGAGAGAGTCTTAATTTTATAAGACTAGAAAGCTATTACAGCTGATCAATGATCACAGATACAGTTCGTCATGAGAATATTATGAAGATAATAAATTAACTAGCTAGCTCATATTTTAGAAGCTGACCATTAAGCTTTCTAATTTCTATCGATAAGGCCCCACCTTGACTTTTTACTTAAAGTTACTAGTATATTAAAGTCGCAAAGTCATGAAAACTTTCTTAGTGATCACCCTTTTATATATTCAAAAGTTGGACTTGGCATAAAGCTTTATAGGCCTGTCTGTCAACTAATCAACTAGCTGATAGTTACAATGTATTCAAGCTTAGCCAAATGAGTTTGATAAAAAAAAAATACTCAATTACTTATAAGAACATATATATGCACCTCTCCCAGCTCTTTTTGGTCAAAGGCATTGAATTTTGACACACATTCAATTCAATAGCTAGAAACAGTACTTTCGTATGCATATAAAACAAAATACAAGCTATCATAACAAATGATCATATCTTCTGTCCATTCCCCTGTCAAGTTTTCTATAAAACTATGTTATATATGTTCTGAAGTTTAAATTTGTGACGAATGATATCTTATGTCTAATTTTCGTGTTTAATTAATTAGTATTTATTTGTGTGCTAGTCTGATGTGTTTTGTGTCGGCTCCAGGTGCCAGAATGTGTGCTAGACAAGAGATCAGCAGCCTATAACAATGGGAGGGTATTCATCCATGGAGCTAACGAAAGCACAGCAAAAGCGTACAAGAAACAGTTCCAAACGGACTTGGCAGGCTTCTTAAGATCAAGATCAAAAGAGATGAAGAGAGGAGGGTCCATGTTCCTGGTCTGCTTGGGAAGGACCTCAGTGGACCCCACAGACCAAGGTGGGGCCGGCCTACTCTTTGGGACCCACTTTCAGGATGCTTGGGATGACCTTATCCAAGAGGTAATTATATCAAAAACATTCTTATTGTATGCTTGTGTGTGAACAGTGTGCACCATTTTTTAGCCACAATATATATTTTTTTGCTCCTGGCAGACCAAAAAGCATATAACAAAAAGAAAACATCAAAAAATTGGAAAAGAAGTATGATTAGGTTTTGTTGGTTTCACAAGACCTTATTATGAAATTCCACTGGTCATGATTAAACCAAATCGATTGTAGCCGTTGGATACACTGGCCAAAATGAATCTAGCCCTCCATTTGTTCCTCACTGTGTCGGCAGAATAATGACTATTGGCAGCTGGTGGGGTGATCCATATATGTTCCTGACCACTGGAATTTCATACAATGTCATTAGCTCAACACAATCATATCTTGTGTAGCAAGACAAGGTGAACAATTTTGATCCGTCTGATCATTGTTTTGATCAGATAATGATAAAAACAGAAACCATTTAGTGTCTTTTTATCACAAAGTGAGTACGTACACAGAGCCATAATCCTTTTCTCGATCATCAATAAACTATTTTGATCCATGTGGTACTGTGATTATGATTAGCTTTTCATGGTTTGGTGAGTCTCTGTGAGTTCACACTACTATTAGTTTATCTCAAAATTCACACTACTATTAGTTTATCTCAAAGAAAAGGCTATAAATTCTGTGCAATCAAACCTCTTGAGAACGCCCTTTTCACTTGGGTATGGAGAAAAGAGCACAAAATTGAAACCTTGGTCATATACTCTGCTAGATATGGCTCAGTATCATTATAGTCCACCAATCTTCTACTCAAGAGTACTTTTTTCCAAATCATCTCGTAATAAACCAACTTGATTATATGTAACAAACTTAATTTAAGCTTGGATTAGATTTTTGATAACAAGGATGCTTATTATTTAAATTCAACCCACTGCGTTACTTTTTCTGCTAGGATAGTAATATGTGGTCCATAGCTTATTATATGATCATAAATTTGTCAATAATCACAGGGTCTTATTAGTAGTGAGAAAAGGGACAATTTCAACATTCCAGTGTATGCACCAAGTCTACAAGACTTCAAGGAAGTAGTAGAAGCTGTTGGTTCATTTTCCATTAACAAGCTTGAGGTTTTCAAAGGAGGAAGCCCCCTTGTGGTGAACCAGCCTGATGATCCAGCTGAAGTGGGAAGAGCCCTTGCCAATAGCTGCCGCAGTGTTGCGGGTGTCCTAGTCGATGCGCACCTCGGCGACCTGGTTAGCGAAGAGCTTTTTACAAGAGTGGAGAGCAGAGCCACAAGCCAAGCCAAAGAGCTACTTGAGCAGCTACAATTCTTTCACATAGTTGCCTCTCTTTCTTTTGCTTAGAGAAAAAGTAAAAAAGGGCATTCAATAAGGAGATTTGCTTTTTTACTCGGTCTTTCCTTCTTTTTCTTTTTCCTTTTTGTCACTTTCTCCTCTCTTTAGATTGTTATCTCCATTGCATAGAGAATCAAAGGAGTTCAACACACAAAAAGAGAGGAGAAACTTGTATGGCTTTCTTGGTCCTATCCTCTTTCTTTTTTCATTTTCTTTTTCTACTTTTTTTTCTGTGGTTCTTGTGGGTGTTATTACTGACTGTAGTTACCTTTATTCTTGATAAGCCTTGTGACTTTGTGTTCCCTTGAAATGTAAACTAGGTAAATAAAGTTAGCTATAGTAAACCCTTTTCATTTTCCTCCCTTTGTAGCTTATTATGATGTCTATATGTGAAATTGAATTGTATGAATGAAGGTTTGCTTTTGTAACTTGCTAACGACTTGTGGCATGGCATTTGCTTTTGGTACCTTTACTTTTTTTATTTCTTTCTAATTTTTTAATCAACATTAAAAACAAGGCGATGCATTGTGTCCAGTAAGTAAAGATGGTGGTTATTTCAGTTAATGCTCAACAATTGTTCTCTCTTTCTTTTTAGAAGTTTTAGACCCATCTGCTTCTCTTCTTTATACTTTTTGTCTTTGTTCGAACTTTATACTAGCCATATTATTGACCCCCTTAATATATGTATATATGTATATAGACATACATGGCATATTCATTAAGCTTGGGCCCTGGATAACAACAGCAGCAGAGCTCTAGTTGACTCGTACAGAAAACCCTGATATATTGAACAAAAGACAATTGATAAGAGAAAAGTAATGGCTTGGCTTCAGCAAACATCAAAGACCATTACATTAAACTTAAGAACCCTCTTATATTATTCCTCCTACTCCAACATTTACATAAGCTCTTCTATACATTTCCCACCAAGGGAATCATTTCAACAAAGTCAAGAAGCAAAAAGAGTGTTAAGTGGCTAAATTCTCAATCTTCAGAGTCCGCATCAGATGCATAGAATATAATTATATCAGCCTCAGATGGTACTCTAAAGCTCACCCTTTTCCTTAAATTCCCACTTTGACTTCTGCTCACTGAAGAAACATCTATTTCTGCGCTACTGTGCTCAACCACTTCAACCTTCAGAAGCCTCTCCATAGAAGCACTCTCGACCTTAGCTTTAGAGGCCTTAGTGGCACAATCTTCGAAAGGTGGATAGATTCTCTTGAAGAATCTTATGACAAAGCAGCATTCTTTACCAGTACTCTTGCATATGCAATTCTCTTTTTTTCCTGGTTCAGCTAATAGCAAGTCCTCCAGAGTTCCTTTCTTCACCATGTTCAACTTCTGGTATTGATTCTCATTCTGCTCCGTTTTCTGCTTGTTCTTCCCGGTCCGTGAGTGTGATGGCTTCACAAACTCCGTAATCGATCTTATTAAGCCGCCATTTTGATGGTGATCATGGTCCTCTTTAGTCAATGTTTTAGAACTTGAAATGCATGAACAGGACAAGAAGAGTCCCATTTTTTCTAAAGGTTAAAAAAACAAGGACAAAATATGGAGATTAAAGCAACTGGGTCCAAATGATAAATATATAAGAATGCTGTTATTTGACGGATTCTTCAAGAGGAGAACATCATAGGAGGTAGCTGCAGCCTAGTTATTGCCAATATACCATTTTGAAAATGACTAAACACCCCCCTTGAAGCTTTGTTTTGTATCATATAAACCAGGGGCAAATGAGGAGTCCTAAATTTTCTACAGTGAATTTGGAGAACTAATTGATATGTATACCTAGGAGTAGGAGCAGATACAGCAGTCATTTCATATACAACTAAATACTGTTATGTATCAGGACAAGTAGCTTAGGCTTATCCATGAGTTTTATTTTATTTTTTTTCCTTTTTACTAGGAAGAGTCTTGTTCAAGAAAGTTTCTTGCTGAAGACAATGCCAGCCTTGATATGAAACAAAAGTCGTCGATGCAAATGAAGAAAGAGAGAAAATTCTTTGATATTAACAGCAGTGAAAGCATTAGCTGCCTCAAAGAGTAGATAATCAGAAAAAAAGCCGAAAGGCAAAATGAATAAGAAGGCCTTCAAGGAATCGTAACAGGCCAATGGTTTCGAGACCGAGCCCAAAGCATCCTAGTCCAAGGTCCCATCTCCCGAGAGGGCCTTAAAAGACATGTTGGTTCATGTTAAGGCCTCTTTGTCTCACTCAACCGCAATTTACCTCAAAAACAGAAAGATAAACACAACTATATATTTCAAGTTGTGCGGTTGAAAATAGGCTACATTATTCTGCTGCAAAAATTGAGTGTCGTTAGCAATTAGCGTTACACAAAATGGACAAAAGCTTAAAATGGTCGAGAGAGAGTGAAAATTTGGAAACATGTCAAGAATCGTCTGCGAGAGAAGAATGGAAGAAAAGACTGAACTAGTGTGCTGGACACAGCAGCTTTCGATTATTGAATGCAAAAGGCTATGCTTTGTTTTTGTTGTATTCAGGGTATGCTTCCACGAGAATCTTTAAACTTGCTTCTTCATAAACGGTTTAGTTTTGCCGTTTTACAGTGGTTGTCGTTTTCAATCCTCATCTTTACCTCTTCTTGTTTCTGTTCGGTATGCTTCGTCTACTGTTCCTCCGAAGTAGTAGTTTCTGATACAGACATCATTTTCCAGTTGTTTTGTTTCAATTGACCTAGTTTTTCAAAATTGTCTTTTTTCAGGTTCTTGTCGTTTTGAGGTTATGTCGCTTTTTTATTTTTTTGTCGTTGACGTGCCGGTGTTGTCAGATTTTTTTTTTTTTGAGCTTGTTTTAATGAAGTTGCCGTTTTCCCGTTGTTTTGTTTACAATATCGTTTCTACTGTCGTTTCCAAAACTTATTGTTGTTTTTCTTGTCGTATAGTCAAGTTGGTGTCGTTTTCAGTCATTGTCGTTTGACCAGCATGACCGCCTTTTCCTTTTCTTTTCTTTTTTTTTTCCATCCGAAGAGGAATGATAAGATATCATCCAACCCCGCTATAAATGACTACAAGAATCACGGAGAGCTATTGGAAAAGTACAACCCCAAGGAAGGCAATCAATGCAATTAGTAGTTAATTTCGACAATTCCTACTATTAAGAAATAATTCATTTCTTACCTTGTCTATCCTTTATTACCGTTGGACAACAAGTTTCATAAGTATAAACATACCTTGTAGGCATTACAGAACATCAATATACGAATACAACTTCTCTGATTTACTTTTTATTTGAAATTCATGAAAGAAGACCACTACTATAGTACTATGATATTACTTCAAGCAATCAAAATATTTACCCTTTTCAATATTGATCAATAGAATGGTGAAAAGAATAAACTCATTGAGATATTTCGAGGCACAAATAAATAAATTTTCTTTGACACAATTCACAAGTGCATCAAGATGCAAGAGCAAATTTCCGTGCACATATCTTTTGATATTTACAAATCACCTGTTCATTCCCTCCACCAGAAAAAAAAAAATCAAAATAAAAATCAAAAAATAAAAAAAAATTAACAAAAAATAAAATTCACCTTATCTAAGCAGAACGAAAACTTGAGTCTCTCGCCCAAAACGAGGATCTCATTGACCAGCTGACGGATTTGTCAATAGTTCAAGTGATTTTCTCAAATAGTCCACAGCAACTGACACATCGTCAAATGCCAACGCACCAACCGCAAATCTGGCAGCCTTTTGTGCCTCAGCAACTTTCTCAGGTGGTGGCTGATAATTACTGTCATACTCGAATGACTTCGCTGATGCAGGGGCAGGTTCTGAAAAAGATCCATTCCGACTAGTCAGCTGGGGTTGGGCAGTTGGTTGATAGCTTGTTGTTGGAGGAGCTGATTGGGGAGCGTAAGAAGCATCTGAGCCCTGACAGTAAGAAGGGTAGTGGGAGGACACCGCTGGAATACTGCTCTCGCTAAAACTTGGATAAGATTGGAAATGAGTATAGGGATGAGAAATAGTTTCTTGAGGGTAATTAGGAGGTAAATGATGCTGGGGTTCTTGGGCAAATGGTTGATGGTGGTATGGCTGCGAATAATCGGAAGCCTCCAGTCTATGTGCTGGTGGTGGAGGGAAATCATGTGAAGGGTAACCAGCAGTAGGGTAAGTTTGAGGAGCTGTTGGGACGTTAGCAGAATGCTGATTGTTTACTTCATCATGGAAATGCAACGGCGGAATGTTAGTAGACTGATGGTGGCTGTTGACTTTATCAAGATATTGAAAATGTGGTGGAATATTTGTCGAATGTTGGTCATTCACTTCATCATGATATTTGGCCGATGGTGGAACACTTGTAGAGTGGTGATTGTTGACAGAATCATGAAACTGGGATGGATCGGATTCTTGTCTGCGATTGACAGGTGCAGATTCACTAGGCTCAATATCCTGCAAATAGAGGTGTGTTGGAAGACCATTAATTGCAGCACTTGAAAGAAATAAGAAAAATAGAAGAAGCAGCGCCCCAGCAAAGACAATACTCAATACCACCGCTAGTTATATCATCCATACCACCACATTGCATCAGAGCTGAAGTGGTCATGACTCATGACCACTATATTTTGTTCCCAACAGTGAAAAGAGGAAGAAAGAAAGAAAGACACATTTTCGCACTCACACACACCTATACACGAATCACTCAACATGATGAAAGTTATATACTTCACTAAGTTTAAAATCATACATATGCCCCACCAGTTGTACTTGGGGGAATCGACAGATCATCATCACCCGAAGGGGGGCCCGCAGTAGGCTTCCTTCCTTCTTTTAAAGCTTTCCTTATATCAGCTGCTTTCCAAACTGCATACTTCTGCTTCTGCTCAAGCTGTAAAAGATTGATCATAAAAGAGTAAACAAAAAACCAGCGGTCCAGTATCCTTTTAGTATTAAAGAACAAAACAAGGGTGTGCTTGAAAAATCCATCTGGCAAAACATAATCTGCATCCTAATGGCCAAGCAATAAAGCTTCTATGCTATAATATGGCAAAAACTCACATCAGGCTGAAGTACACCAAACTGGTTAAGAATCTCAAAGAAAATGCTTGCAGCATAGAATGTTTTGGCAGTACTCCTGAAAATACAAAGAAAATACTATCGATCAGGATTTAAAAAAATAAAAATAAAACACACTATAATAATATAGCAGACAGCTACAGGTGGATTTCATAAATTTGGACATTAACAGCCAACCACAACTCAATACATCCCAAATATGTTCACTTCCGAGAGACAATTTCATGATAGAAAACAAGTAAAGCCTGTCCAGAGAAAGAACATTTACCACAAGTACGTGAACAGGAGTAAAAAAAGAATTTCCAACAAAATCAATAACAATTCTCATCACAAATAAGTTCAAAAATTATTTGTTTTCTAAACATTCAATAAATCAATAAACCACGTTGTCGTAAAAATTATTAGTTGACCATATTAGATACACACATAAAGGATAGTCATGAGCAATTTCTATGAGCATTTAACTATTTTACAGAATAGGCATTATCAAGAAAATGACTGGACATACAAATCTGCACGTCCAGCACGATCTTGCTTGTCCGCTTTGCCAAAGACATTTAAGGCAAATCCCTCCAGATATAGACTGTCTTCAGGCCCCAACTTCAGGGACTTCTTATCCTGTAATGCGCAATTTTCGATAGACATTAATAAAAAAAGATGAAGCAAGAAAAACGAAACCCCAAATTCAATACAAAAGACAACTCATTGAAGATTATTAAACAATGTGTGGGCATTACAGGCAGAAGAAACATATTATAGTTTTAACTGCAAAGCGGATCCCAACAATTATTTTCGCACAGTAGAGAGTAGGCAACCGGTAAACTGATAGTCACAGGAGCCTCAGTACTAGTGCATCTAAAAATATGAACATATTAACTCAATTTGATTTGCCAAATGACCACAAAAGATGCATAATTCACAGTTCACTTCGTACCCTTGAGATATTAGGTATGTTTCCGGCAACAAAGTCCTCGTCTTGAACTCTCTCCAAAGAGAATGACCAAAATTGACCGAAAACTGCCAATTTGGAAAACTAGGTGCTAGATATAACGAATTGAGTTCTAGACCAACAAACACTCTTTATTTGGTACCTTGAGATATTAGGTAAGTTTTGTGCAACAAACTCCTTGTTTTGAATTCTCTCAAAAGAGAATGACCAAAATTGGGCGAAAACTGCCAATTGGGAAAACTAGGTGCTATATACAACATACTGAGTTCTAGACCAACCAATCCTCTTTATTTGGTACCTTGAGGCATTAGGTAAATTTTACCCTTTTAATAGTTTTCTCAGAAAGAAAAATAAGACCCAGTTGATCAAACTAACTAAAACTAAAAACCCATCTTCCAAATCGAAAAATCACATCCAAAACTTAATCTAATAGGTTTCAATATATGATTTATATATAAATACCTTCTCCAGCTGGTTCATGAGGGAAACAAGGAGGGCATTAGTGGTCTTGGTCCGCTCGCTCTGAGGGATTCTCAATCCTCTTTCCATTGCATACAACCGACCTACAAAATTATCACATAATTATTTAATTAAAAGAGAGAGAGAGAGAGGGATCGATGAAGCTGCTAGGGTTTTAGAGCTAATTATTCAAGAACAAAAAAAAAAAAGACTTACAGTAATAAGCGACAAGAGGCTCATGCTTCTGCAACTCATCGGCTCGTTGCAGATACGGTAAGAGAAGCTTCGCGGGCTCGTTCTCGCCAGCCATCGATGGCGTTCTTTCAGTGCCTGTAGAGAGAGAAAGAACAAAAAGAGAGAGAGAGAGAGAGAGTTCTTCAATTTTCAGAAGTATTATTGATTATGGCAAGGCAAAACTTACGGAGAACAAGGCCAGTCTAAGATGGGTTTTTAACGCGATTAAGCGACGACGTCGTTTTCAAGCGTTACGCATTTGTTAGGACGGTTCTAAATTCTAAATTCTATTTTCTAATCTTCGTGGCGAAGATTAGTGAAATTGTAGTACGGCTGTTGCTTTTCGGTCCTTTTCTTCTACTATTATTACTTATTCACCTCTTAAGTTTTGTATATTCAGAAGAATACCCTTTATCCAATAATTCTCTCTCAATTCTCCACTCCTTCAATCCTTCATCTCATAATGGAGTACTTAAAATTAAAAATCACTTCAATCCGCAATGAATAGCAAAAAGCATTTCACATGGAGGTAAATTTTGTAGGTTCCTGACATTACTCAAATTTCAGTATGGTATCCAATGTTGGTGTTGTTCTTACCAGTCGTCCACGTGTCTCTGAACTACTGACGAGGTATTCACCAACTATCTATGTATCCTTGCTATCCCGGAATATCTTTAACTTCAGGCTGAGACAGAGAGCCAGGGGTGGCCACCTGCAAAGACTCTCCGATACTTAAGTCAGTGATTTATCCCTGAGATTGAACAGCAAGAATTTAGTTTTTCTCTGTAAACGTTTTTTTGATTGTATTGTCCATCTTTAGTGCGGAAACAAGGCTTATATATATAATCCTGGAACTGTGAGCTTTCTAGCTCTCAATCACAGAATCGAGTACCTTTTTCCATCATGACTTACTCCATAAATCACGGATCGTGATTATCGTGACCTCCCTTGCATCGCCGCGGCCTGTTTTCCGCCGTCCCCTATGACTCTAGCTGTCGGGGGTGAGATTTTGACAAGCTGCCGTTCTGTCAGGACCACTTGCCCAATGCGCGCACGTACCCAGGATCGTATTAAATGCTCTGTCTGGGTCTGGAGCGGTGAGTTGCTTCCCACGGTATTCTAGCGGAAGACCCTTAAGGCTCCTGACCCCCACCTGTCGAGGTAAGAATCGAACAGGGCTGAACCCATCCAGGGTCTGGGATGAGTTCGACCCTGGCCTCGGACAGCCCATGGGACTATGCGGTACCACGTGCGACTCGCGTGGCCTTTAATCAGTCACTCTGGACACGTTTCGAACGGTGTGCCCCGCTTGTGACCTGTTTTGCCACTTAATCGTCTACGTGGTATACGTTTTAGGAACGGGTCCCACAACTGCCCCTATTTCCCTATTTGATGGATTCGTATCTATCAAGTGGGGAAATCATTTCTCCGATCCTCCAATTCGAGGGATACACGTGACTCCCCCACTGTCACTCCTCTCTAATTGCCGACGTTGGGGCACGCCATCCCATGTCACAATTTTTTCAAATTTTTGAAATTCTAACGCCTCCGTCTTCCTTGCCTCTCCAAGAAAAAACCTCTTCGGCTCCCCCTCTATAAAAGCCGCATTTACGCTCATTCCCTACTTTACCGAAATCTCCAAGTATTCCAGCTTTCTCAAATCTTAGGGTTTCCGCATCTCCCTTTTTACAAAACCTTTCATATTCTTCGACCGGACCTAACACGATGGCCCTGAATTTGAGTCAGAAACTCTGCCCTGTCGCGGATTCCGAATTAGGGTCTTTGAGGAGGTAGCTCTGCTTCCCCGGTGAAGTCACTTTAGAGAGGGTCGACTACCCGGCGGACTGGTACCTTTACCCCTCTGCTCCAAAAGGCTCCATCGTCCTGGGAAGGAGGCATCTGGAGTGGTTGCGGTTTCTTCTTCCTCCCATTGTCTACCAGTTCTTTAGCCTTACGGGAATTCATCCGATGCAACTCAATGCTAACGGAATCATAATCTTGATAGGGCTTTCTGCCTTGTCCGTCCTCCTCAATACGCATATTAACCTGGAAGTGGTTTTCTATATCTATAAGCTTATCCTTATAAAAAGAGCTCTTACCCTACTTTCTATCTCCAGCCACTCCCGGGGCGCCACATCTTCTGGGGCTTGCAGAGGTCGGACAAGTAGTAGGACTCTAATTCCAGGATATACGCCGTCGGAGGGACGTGGTGCTCACCCTGGGTGAACGGATAGCGTTTTCAAATCCCCTCGTTCTTTCTACAAAGTAAGTACGGAGTCGTGAATTTTGGGTCCGTGCATATTTCATCTGTTTTTACTCATGACATTTTACCTTGTGCAGCTTCTACGGAGGAAAGCAAGTTCGAGCCTCGGCTGTCAACGGGTCGGCTCCAGGAGCTGGAGGGAATCATCCTCTTCGGGTCGTCCGGGGATTGCCGACACATCAAGGCTGTCTTGAATCCCCTGGTGATGAACATGATGCCAAGGATGGTCTCATATCTCTTTTTCCCACTAGACACGTGGGTCATCACCAAGTACCTTCGGAGCTAGCTTGACGCCTCCACCCTGAACCAGTTCCGCCGAGATGAGCAGGGTCGCATCACCATGGTGGGCTGTCAGATCACGGCCTCGAGCCAGCTGGCAAGTCCTAATGACTTGGTAGTGCTGACCAGTCACGAGCTCGAAGAGGCGATGAAGCTCGTGGTCGAGCAATGTGCTCGGTTCCATAGAGAGGAAACCGTTGCCCCTAAGAGGGCTAAGGGTGAGTTCATTTTTGTATCTTGGGGCTCTGTCAATTAGGTCATGACTGCGTTTTGACCATGTCGTTTGCTCTTTACAGGTTCGGACGCAGGCCCCTCGGCAGACCCCTCCCCGGTCAAGGGGAAGACCACTGTGCACAAGGCGCGCTCTAAGGTCCCCGCTGGTCGGCGTTCGGTGGTGTCCTCGGAGGACGAGGCCTCGGGAGTTGCCATCCCAAGAACAGGCTCAGATGACGACGTGGAGGGTCTGTTCGTGACCGGGGATGAAATACCGATAGTGCTAACTCCCAAGGCGGGCAGGCTCGTAGTCCGAGAGGCGCCGGCCATAAAGGTTGTGCATGGCAAAAGGGCGCTCTCGAGCCTGCCCAATGAGCCTTCTGCGCCTACCTCTTTTGCCCCTAGCTCTGGCTCAAAGGCGGGAACGGGGTCCGGTGCCACCCGCTCTCGTGGAGAGATTGCTGAGCTCAGCAGAGGGGCTCTGAGGTTGAAGTTTCAGGTGTCTTCCCCTCCCCTAGTCTCCACGAAGCAGGATCGCGAACCCGATTTGTCCAAGGGGGAGGGGAGCCTGGCGGGGAAGAGAGGCAGAACTGCCCTTACTGCGGACAGCGACGATGATGAGGCTACTTTGACTCTCATGAGGAGGAGGAGGTCCGTGCGAGGCGGCACGTCTAAGGATGCTGGTTAAGATAAGATCGAAAAATTACACCAGGGCATTCCTTCGGCAGAGGTGGCGGCCGAAGCTGCCGATGAAGTAGGGGTCATCGTAGCTTTTTCTGTCGAGGGTGCGCTCAGCGACGCCTTACTCTCTACTGCCACCACATTTGCCATTTCGGGGGCATCGAAAGAAGTCGCTGGAGCGTATCCGATGGGGGGTGAAGGTGCCCTCACGGTCGACGGGGTTGAATCACGTTCCTCAAACGAAGACAACGCCCAGGGAGAGGGTACAGCTACGGAGCCCGAGCTGGAGGCGCTCTCTCCAAAGAATGTAGAGCTTTTGGCCAGCCGCAGCATCGCGTAGGTTTGTTTCATCTTACTGTAAGCAACAGGTTCTTAGCGTCCTCTCTGAACACTAAATCCTCTTTCTTGCACTTTGTAGCTAGCTGCCGTCCAATCATTCTACTTCTCTCACGTTAGCGAGCTGACCGGGCAGCTGAACACCTGTGCCATGATGGCTGAGCGGAGTGAGGCCGCCCTTACAACGTTGAGGGCATATTTCGACTTGTACTGGAGTCTGGATGAGGCTAAGGTCAATAGCGCGGTGGCCCACGCTTTGAGCGTCGAAAGGGCTAGGCGCGAGGAGCTGGTCGCCGCGTTGGCTGAGGCAGAGACCGCCAGGTTGGTCTAAACTGAGGCTGCCAGGCTGACCTAGGCCGAGCTCGAGGTCAAGGAGCAAGAGCTGCAGAATGCGGGGGTGGAGATGGGTCTGGCTTTTATCGCTCACGACAGAGCCGTCAACGAGGCCAAGGAGGCGAGGAAAGCTGAGGCGAAAGCCAAACTTGAGGCTCATTATTTGCAGCGTAGGCTCGATCGGTCCAACGAGGTAATCCGACATCTCTATTCGGATCACAAAAAACTGATGGAGGCTCATGTCGAGTTGTCTCGCAAATATGGCGAAGATCTCGCCGATATTAACAATCTTTTGATCGACTTATCGCATCAGCAAGCAGAGCTGAGGCTAGCTGTGCTGAGGGATAGATTGGCTGACGTAGAGAAGTTGAAGACAAGTTACCAGAGGCAGGTGGATGTCCTTTCTGCAGAGAGATACAGCTCTGGCTGGGAGAATAGGGAGTTCGAAGGCCACGCAAAGGTGGTAATACCAGACCAATTCGATGAGCAGAAAGGCATCGAGAAAGACCATTATTCCGTCAGGTACTACATGCAGTAGTTAGGGGACGAGATTAATATCGTGTACCCTATTGATGTGTTGAAGATGCTCGACGAATATAAAGATGGGCCCTCTACATCTGTTTCTATCGCTAAGGAGATCGTCCCCGCTCCGGGTCCTCCAGAACAAGCTACGGAAGTATCTGGGAATTAGCCTGGCGAGGGCGCCTTGACGGGTGAAGGGTTAAGCGCGGTCGTCTTGTCCAGCGATGATTCCGATTCCGCTGCAGTTGGCCCAAGCTTCGAAGCCAACGTCGCTTCCCTCCCCAGAGGTAACTAGGGACTCTCCCCCTTATGTACATTTGTAAAGTGCTGACCACTCCGTGTAAAGCTGACCCCTATTGCAAGCAACTGTTTAAATAATAAAACGGCGTATTCTTCTCACGCTTATTCTGTGTTATCTATTATATTCATTATTATATTATTTTTGTTGCTTGCATCCGTGATCAGGGTCAGGCATCGTATATGATGCCATTCCTTTGTCGGCGGTTTGCTCGGCTTCTGGGTCTGGCCCAATCGTATATGATGCGGAGTTACTAGCGAATTTCCCTCATGCTACGACTGACGAGGTCAGCTCTGGAGATCGGGATGTGAGTTTTGGCTCGCCCGACTTTGAGGATGTATAACTTTCGTTATGACTCATCTTAGCAGAATATGATCTGCGCATATGGCTGGACTTCTCCGACCCTAAATGGGAACATGCCAGGAAACATCTCCAAGGATTGGTCGACAACTGTTTGGACCCGTCGCTTCAGAGGAGGAGGCCTGGGCTTGGCTCTTTTCGGGAGCGAATAGGACGTTACCACTCTGACGTGTCCTTACCGAGTCCGCCCGAGACTTGCTCCTTATAAATGGAGACACTAGGTCCGCATCTGTGTCGACCACGCATCTTGTAATCTAAGCAATAATAAACAGAATTTGGTTATAATTTCTGCTTTCGCGCTTAGTCTTGCTCGGACCTACTTCTAACGGGTAGGTCTTGGTTCCGTTCACTTCCTGCCTGTGCTTAGCTAAGGCGCTCTCTAGGGAGGGTCTACTTCAACGGGTAGACCCTGGTCCCGTTTGCCTTTGGCCTGTGCATAGCTAAGGTGCCCTCTGGGGAGGGTCTGCTTTCAACAAGTAGACCCTGACCCCTTTTTCCTTTAGCTCACGCTTAGTTTAAGTGCTATCTGGGGGGTCTCATCGCTCAAATCACCCTCACCCCGCAGGTATGTCCCCTCGGGTCGTCAACAGGCAACGTGATCCCTTTGGCGCAATTCTTGGTGAGGTCCGCTGGCAAATATTTTGTTGCGCAGCTTAATCCCCTCCGCATATTTTCTTAGGCCATCGGTAACTATTTTATTACGCGAGGTGATTCCCATAGCACAATCCTTACTGAGGTCTGCTAGCAAATCTTTTGTTGCGCAGCTCAATCCCATCCGTGCGTTTTCTTGGGCCATCGGCAACTATTTTATTACGCGAGGTGATTCCCATAGCGCGATTCTTACCGAGGTCTGCTGGCAAGCATTTGACTGCGCAGCCCGATCCTCTTCATGCATTTTTCCCAGGCCATCGGCAAGCATTCAATTGCACGATGTGATTCCCATAGCGCGATCCTTACCGAGGTCTGCTGCCAAGCACTTGACTGCGCAGTCTGATCTTCTTCGTGCGTTTTCCCGAGCTATCGGCAAGCATTCTATTGCACAATGTGATTCCCATAGTGCGATCCTTACCGAGGTCTGCTGGCAAGCACTTGACTGCGTAACCCGATCCTTTCGTGCGTTTTCCCAGGTCATCGACAAGCATTCTATTGCACGATGTGTTTCACATAGTACGATCTTCGTCGAGGTATACTGGCAAGCATTTTATTGCGCAGCTTAATCCTCTTCGTACATCTTCTCGGGTCATCGGCAAGCGACGTGATCCTCGCAGCACGATCATTTTCGAGGTCTACTGGCAAGTTTTTGGTTACGCAGCTCTTTCCTCTTCGTACATTTTATTGGGTCGTCGGCAAGAGACGTGATCCCTGCAGTACGATCTTTGTGAGGTCTACTGGCAAGCATTTTACTGCACAGCTCTTTTCTCTTCGTACGTTTTCTGGGTCGTCGGCAAGCGATGTGATCCCCGCAGTACGATCTTTGATGAGGTCTGCTGGCAAGTTTTTGGTTGCGCAGCTCTTTCTTCTTCGTACATTTTCTCGGGTCGTCGGCAAGCGACGTGATCCCCGTAGTACGATCTTTGTGAGGTCTGCTGGCAAGCATTTTACTTCACATATCTTTCCTCTTCGTACGTTTTCTCGGGTCGTCGGCAAGCGACGTGATCCCCGCAGTACGATCTTTTTCGAGGTCTGATGGTAAGTTTTTGGTTGCGCAGTTCTTTCCTCTTCGTACGTTTTCTCGGGTCGTCGGCAAGTGACGTGATCCCCGCAGTACGATCTTTGTGAGGTCTGCTAGCAAGCATTTTACTGCACAACTCTTTCCTCTTCGTACATTTTCTCGGGTCATTGGCAAGTGACGTGATCCCTGGAGAACGATCTTTGTGAGGTCTGCTGGCAAGCATTTTACTGCACAGCTCTTTCCTCTTCATACGTTTTCTCAGGTCGTCAGCAAGTGACGTGATCCCCGCAGTACGATCTTTTTCGAGGTCTGCTGGCAAGTTTTTGGTTATGCAACTCTTTCCTCTTCGTACATTTTCTCGGGACATCGGCAAGCGACGTGATCCCCACAGTACGATCTTTGTGAGGTCTGCTGGCATGCATTTTACTGCATAGCTCTTTCCTCTTCGTACGTTTTCTTGGGTCGTCGACAAGCAACGTGATCCCCACAGTACGATCTTTGATGAGGTCTGCTGGGAAGTTTTTGGTTGCATAACTCTTTCCTCTTCATATGTTTTCTCAGATCGTCAGCAAGCGACGTGATCCCCGCAGTACGATCTTTTGTGCGAATGACTCCTTGGGTCTGGTACTGTGGGCAGACCCTTTTACATTGCAATCCAAAGTACAAATCCGTGGAGCGGGAACCCTCACCTATTTTGGAATTAAGCTGTTTAATAATACAAGTACTCACATGTGTCTTACAGCATTTACACGCATATCACACGTAATACTTCTTCAGGTGTTGGGAGTTCCACATATTTGGCAGGCTCTTCCCGGTCTTGAGTTCTTTCAGGACATATGCACCATTGTCAAGTGCCTTGATTACCTCGTAAGGCCCGACCCAGTTAGAGTCTAGCTTCGAGAAATTCCCCGTTCTGACCTTCAAGACCCAATCGCCGGCGTTAAATCGACGAGCGCTAACCTTCTTTGCATAGTAGGACCTGGCTTGCTGATGGTACGAGGCCAGGTGGACCAGGGCCATGTCCTTTGTTTCTTCCAAAAGGTCTGTGTTGCGGCTTAGCTACTGCTCGTTCAGTGAGGTGTCTCTCACCACTTCGGAGCGAAGGGTCAGGAGGCCAATCTCTATCGGGACCATAGCTTCCGACCCGTAGACCATGGCGAATGATATTCTTCCTGTTGACCTCCGCTCTGTGGTTCGATGGGCCCACACGACGGCCGGTAGCTCTTCTAGCCACCCCCCTTTGTCCTCATGCAAGTTTTTTTTTATATTGCTGAATATGGCCTTGTTCATTGCTTCTGCTTGGCTATTCCCCTGAGGGTAATTTATAGATGAGAAGCTGAGCCTTATATCATACAACTCAACTGCGTGCCGTGATCGGCGTGTATCTCTCTCGGGATCCCATACCGGCAGATTATGTTTTTCCAAATGAAGTTAATCGTGTGTGCAGACGGTTAGGTAGGCATCAGCTTCTACCCATTTGTTGAAATAATCAGTGGCCAGCAAGACATACCTTTTTCTCTTTAGACTTCTGGGGAGTTCTCTGACGATGTCTATACCCCATTTAGTAAAAGTCCAAGGAGTTATGTTCGAATAGAGTTTCTCCATGGGTTGGCACTTCACAGGGGCGAACCTCTGGCACTTGTCACATTTCTTGACAAACTGGGCCACCTCGGTCATTATGTATGGCCAGAAGTACCCGGCAGTCAAGGCCTTATAGGCGAGGCTACGTCTGCTAGAGTGGTTACCACACACTCCTTCGTGGATTTCCTCTATCAGTTTCTACGCCTCGATGGGGCCTACGCACCTTAGCGTTGGTCCCATCGTTGATCTCCTATACAGTCGGTCTGCCACCATAGAATACTGGGCAACCTTCAGTCTGATCGACCTCGCTTTTTAGGGGTCTGCGGCCAGGTTCCCTGACACCAAATATTGGGTGATGGGTCTCATCCAGCCCTCATCCTTGGAGTCGGCTGCAAATATGTGGCGCACGGGAACTTTTAATGGGCTTTTTGCGTTTTTGCCCTTTGGCCGAATCTCCGTATGTTCGGTCGTTCCCTCGATCAACGTGCTTTTAGCTAATTCATCGGCCTTTTGGTTCATCTTCCTGGGTATTTGTCCGATATCGAACCTGCTGAAACGGGCTTTCACCCCCATTACCCGGGAGAAGTACTTATGTAATCTTGGCTCTTTTACTTCGAAGTCTCCCCTGACCTGACCCACGATTAGCTGCGAGTCAGTTTTTACCACGATGTCCTCTACTCTGAAGTGCAGAGCTAATTCAAGGCCTTGCAGCAGCGCCTCGTACTCCGCCTCATTATTCATCGCCTGGAAATCGAGCCTCAAAGCTTTCTCTACCTTGAGTCCTGCCGAGGTCTGCAAGACTATCCCGATACCTGACCCTGAGGCGTTCGTGGATCCATCGGTATAGAGGGTCCAGGCTGAAAGGGTGTAAGGCGAGGACGTTTAAAGCGGGTCATGCAGCTCGCCGAAGGACTGGATTTCCACTAAGAAATCCACCATAACTTGCCCTTTCTTCGCTATTCGAGACCGATATTCGATGTCGTATATCCCAAGCTCAATGGCTTGGCCAAGATTTTTCGGATGGGGAAATCCGTATACACCGTTACCAGGTGCACCTCAAAGTATCGCCTGAGTCTCTTTTTAGTGTTGACCAAAGCTAGGACCAGTCTCTCTGCCATACTATATCGTGTTTCGGTGTCCAGGAGCATGCGGCTCGTGTAAAACATAGGCTTCTGCTTGTCGTCTTCCTCGACGAATAGCATGACATTGATCACTACTTCGGACACTGCCAAATACACGTACAGGCGCTTTTATACTGGAGAATCTAGGATAGGCGAATGACTTAAGTACAGCTTGAGCTTTGTCAGTGCCCTGTATTGCTCCTCCCCCCAGACGACCGTGGGGCTTTTCTTTATGCACTGGAAGAAGGGCTTGTATCGGTCGGACATCTTTGAGACAAAACAGCTGAGGATGACTATCTTCCTGATTAGGCACTAGACCTCCCGAACGGTCGAGGGTCTTTTCTCGTCTGCGATAAAGGACAACTGGGTCGAGTTGGCCTCGATGCCCCTTCTGCTCACGATGTGTCTCAGGAATTTTCCAGAAAACACCTCATATGCACACTTCTTGGGGTTCAGACGCATCCGATATCGCCTTAGGATTTGAAAACATTCATCTAGGTGTCCCAGATGGTCCGAGGCCTCCTTGCTCTTTACGACCATGTCGTCGATGTAAACTTCCATCGTTTTCCCGAGTAGCCTAGCAAACATTTTGTTCATAAGCCTTTGGTAGGTCGCCCCTGCATTCTTTAAGCTAAAAGGCATGCGCCTATAACAGTATAGACCTCGCTCCATGATGAACGCCGTGTGGATCTTGTCTTCCTCGTATAGAGGAATCTGGTTGTATCTAGAATAGGCGTCCAAGAAGCTCATCCTGTCAAAGCCAGCCGTAGCATCTACCATTTGGTTGATCCTTGGTAGGGGGAAGCTGTCCTTCGCGCAGGCCTTATTTAGGTTGGTGAAGTCTATGCAAGGGCGGTCGTCGCCGTTTTTCTTCTTCACTACCACCGGGTTGGAGACCCAACACAGGTATACGCATTCCATGATCAGGCCGTTCTCCAGTAGTGTCTCTACCTCCTTATTGATCTCCCTATTTTTCTCTGGCGCGAATCTTCGGGGCCTCTGTCTGATCGGAGGGAAAATAGGGTCTGCATTCAATCGGTGGCAGGCGTGTGTGGGGTCTATCCTGGGAATGTCGTCGTGGGACCATGCGAAAACATCTTCGTTCTGCCTAAGGAATCCCAACAGTTCGCTTTTTTCTTCCTCGGGCAGCAGGACCCCGATTAAGACTACCTTCCCCAACTCTGCCTCTTTCAAAGGGACCGCCACCAGCTCCTCAATCATGGATTCCAGCCTGTTGGACTCCTCTTCGATCCGCTTCATGTATGCCAGCAGGCGGTCCTTTGATTACTATATGTCCCCCATCGAGGTGCTCGCGTTCACTTCGGGTCTACTCAGGGTGATTGAAAAACATTTCTTCGCAAAGGCCTGGTCCTCTTTAACGTCTATCATGTAAGTGACGTCCTTTGATAGACATCTCAAGACCTGGTGGAGGCGACCCCATACATGGCGTGGATCTACCCTCTCCCCATGATGACGTTGAAGGAAGATTGGCAGTCGATGACGATGAAATCTACGTCCAGGCATCTTTCCGCGGTGCAGACCTTCAGAGTCACGATACCTAAGGGGCTGACCTTAGCACGTTGAAGGTGAACAGCAGCTAGCAGGTCGGCCTGAGCACGTTTCGATCCAGGCCCATGCTCTCGAACGCGCTAAGGAACAGGATCTCGACACTGCTTCTGTTGTCGATTAGGACCCTTCCGACCAACGCAGAGTCAATCTGCAGCTTAATCACCAAGGGCATTATGAGGCAAGCGCACCGTGGTCAGGTCTTGCTGGGTGAAGGCGATGGGGGCGGCTGAGGTGTAGCTTTCTCCCGTCGTCATATGGTTCACGGAATGGCCTATCCCTCTCAGGTACTTCACCCTTTCCTCGGTCCTCTTTTGGTACTTTTCCTTATCCTCCTGACCCTGGGTCGGCTCTGGTCTGCCTATGATCATTAGAACTATTCTCAGAGTTTGTTCTCCTGACCCGGAAGCTTGGGTCTGCCTTCCCTTCTTGGGTCTGACGGCGTCTTCCTTCGACTGGTTCCCGCCCGTCTTTACATATTACTTCAACTTTCCAGCTTGGATTGTCATCATAACCTGCGTATAAAGGCTACGATAGTTGACGGTATCATGCCCGTAATCTCTTGAAATTGGTAGTACATATTCCTGTTTTTCATATGCTCAGGAACACTGGACTTGGACGGGTCTTTGAAAATGCCCCTGTCCTTGTTCTGGAGGTAGATCACATCGATCGGCGTGTTGAGCTCATATTTCGACAGAGGATCCTTAAACGTCTTTCTCCTCTTACTGCTCTCTTGACCACCTCGAGCTGGGGCTTCCTGCTTCAGAGATGGCTCCTGGGCTGACGCAGGCCTCTTCATTTCCTGCGAGATCGAGGTTTGCACCGGAGCCGTTGTTATCACGGCAGAGGCCTTGGGTGCTTTCTGGTGGCTTTCCAGCACCCTAAATACCCCCTCTGACTTTGGCTGGACATCTGCCATGTCGTACAGCAAATTCAATAGTAGATGGTCTGATAGCATTGACCCTGGCTGTAGGCCCCTGACGAACGAGCTCATGGCTTGCACTGAGTCGGCGTTGTACACCAAGGACATTATCTCCAGGAAACGCGACAAGTATTCTCTTGGAGACTCGCTCGCAGATTGCTCCAACCGGTCGAGATCTTGCATGATTTTCTGCTGCCTCCAGGCACCCGTGTACTGCTTTAAGAACAGTTTGCAAAAGTCTTCAAACCCGTTTATGGACTTCTCCGGGAGTTATCTGAACCACAGCAGTGCCGGCCCCGCCAGGGTGGTGGAGAAGACTTTGCAAGTCACAGCCTCGTCCCTGGTCTCCAAGGCCATCTTCTATTGGAAGTGGTATATGTGATCAAGGGGTCAGTCTTTCCCTCGAATGGTCTGAAGGTTGGGGTTGTGAAGTCCTTCGGCTTGGGCTCCAACTGGATCCAATTGGAGAAGGCTGTCCAATTGATTTCTCGCACGGTCAACTCTGCCAGATCATCGGGGGTCTGGCTGTGATGGGCTCTGAGTCTCTTACTTAGCTCTGACATCATCTCTTGTTTCTAGTTGGGAAGTGCACCTATTGGGCCTTCTTGGTGCCTTCTGTCCAACGCTGCTCCAGCCTGGAAAGGCCTTGTCTGGCTCTGCCGCTCTCCCTGCATCTGCGATTTGGATGGGGCGGGGACTTCTATCGGCAATTGGCCCCCGGATTCTTATTGGATCTCTTCGTCAAAGTCCTCCCTTTGCCCGCTCTTGGTTTCGCTTGCCAACAGCTCTTCGAGGCGGGCGTTATCCCTACGCACCTCCGCGACTTCATCTTTTAAACCCAGGACGGCCTCGTAGGCTATCTCTGCCTTCCAATTTGTTTCTACCAGGGCGGCAAGCATTTGGTCTAGCTTTTGCTCTAGACCTGGTCGTGCTTCCTGGGAGCTCCCTTCGGCATCAGGACGCGTGCTCCTGGTTGTCATTCTTGAGGGTGTCATTCGACATTGTATGGCCTTTTGTTCGGGGAGAGTGCGATCGTGGGGTTCCTGTTTCTTCTCTCGCACTCAACACCTTCCCATAGACGGCGCCAAACTATTGGTGCTATTCTTACCAGCCGTCCACGTGTCTCTGAACTGATGACGAGGTATTCACCAACTGTCCACGTATCCTTGCTAGCCCGGAATGTCTTTAGCTTCAGACCAAGACAGAGAGGTGGGGGTGGCCACCTGCAAAGACCCTCCGATGCTTAAGTCAGTGATTTATCCTTGAGATTTAACAGCAAGGATTTAGTTTTTCTCTGTAAGTATTTTTTTGTATATTGTATTGTCCATCTCCAGTGAGGAAACAAGACTTATATATATAATCCTGGAACTGGGAGCTTTCTGGCTCTCAATCCCAGGATTGAGTACCTTTTTCCATCATGACTTACTCCAAAAATTATGGGTCATGATTACCGTGACCTCCCTTGCATCGCCGTGACCTATTTTCCGTCGTTCCCTACAACTCCAGCCTGTCGGGGGTGAGATTTTGACAAGCCGCCGTTCTATCAGGACGACTTGCCCAATGCGCACACCTACCCAAGATCGCATTAAATGCTCTGTCTGGGTCTAGAGTGGTGAGTTACTTCCTACGGTATTCTGGCGGAAGACCCTTGAAGCTTCCAACCCCCATCTATCGAGGTAAGAATCAGACTGGGCCAAATCCATCCAGGGTCTAGGATGAGTTCGGCCCTGGCCTCGGACAGCCCATGGGCTTATGCGGTACCACGTGCGACTCGTGTGGCCTTTAATCAATCACTCTGGACACATGTCGGACGGTGTGCCCCGCTTGTGACCTGTTCTGCCACATAATTGTCTACGTGGTGTATGTTTTAGGAACGGATCCCACAATCCAATATAAAGAAAGTAGATTAAGTTTTTAATAAGTTAATCAATACGAATAAAGTAGAAGTTTACACATCGTAAAGATACTAAAAACTGTGTACATGAACATCGGTATACATAACCATAACCTCCATTAATTAATCCAAGCCAAGACCTACCGTATTGAAAACATACAAAAGGCACCATAGGTAATCGGCAACCTCAAAAATCATGGTGAACTTGCAATTTTATAAGCACCCTGTTCGTTGACGAATCTCGATTTAACATTTGATGCATGGCATGAACAGAGAAAGATCCAAATGCCCGTACAATAATAATATTACACACAGCTTAAAGGTTCTTAGTCATTTCATTATAGATTATATACATCATATTCCTTCCCTTCCTACCGTAAAGAATAACAAAAATGGTAATATTCATTGACGTTGATAGATTATACGTGTTATTATACAAAGCTAATCTATCAAAAATATAGCTTTCAACTTGGCTATTCATACGCTTTGCAAATGACCAAAACTACCACAGAGAACTTATCAGTACCTTAGTCCCCTCAGTGTCGGACCTGGCGTCATCACGCCAACTATTGATCTGTTCTTCAATTTTGTCCTTTTCTGCAAATTCCTTTTTTAACTTTTTCCGGTCTAGCTCGGCGGAGACCATAAATCTTCTGAAGTTTGTCATATTCAGCTTGCAGAGAATCAACCTCCCTATCTCCTTTCTCTAGTTTCGCCTCAAGCTCCTTCAGTAACTCCCTGGTTTCTAAAATCTGAGTCACAAGCATAGCACCATTTGTTTTAGCTTTAGTAAGCGCATGTCCAACATCCTTTAATTTCGTGGCAGCTTCGGCCGACTAAGTAATACAAATTTTCAGGGACATTTTGGTCCCCCCGGGACATTCATTGCTTCTAAGCTCTTTGTTTGCTTCTAATAGTTGGCATTGGTACCAGATGTAGTCTCATATAAGTCAGCAAAATCGGCTTGTAATGAGCTCAAAGCTGCCAAAGCTGCATTTGCCAAATCAATCATAAAGTAAACATCCAGATCATTCTCAGAAGTGAGAGTGGTAACTAAATCCCTCCTTACACAATTGTCCGCTAACGCATAGCTTTGGCATACCCTCGCAAAACGAATGATTCTTTTCGACTGTAGTATTTGAGTATTGGCAAAGCCTTGATAGTGTGCTAGGCTCATTTTCGGCCATTTGAACACAATACCTTCCATTCTTGGTCAGTGGTTTCATGGTTGCAGACGGCATTTGCTCTCAATGTTTGTTATAGTTGAATTGCTGCTTTCTGTTGGTTGGTTACTCTTAAGGCAAGTACGCATTTCCCAGTTGAATGCACTAGCAGAGGCTCATATTCTAGAGAGCACTTTTTCGATTGATCAGAATCCACTCCTCAAAGATGTAGCCATCACAACCATTAGCATAACCACATGATCAATCGAGCACAACCGACCCGCGGGAAAAAAAAAAAATGGCAGCATAGGACTAGGATAACTAAATCAAGTGGAGTGAAAACCAACATATACATATCGGTCATGTGTTCAGTTTGGCTAACATCACAAGGAAAATGAATCAGGGAACTGAAGCCCACAGAGTATCTCCCTAAGGAACAAAAATATCTTTCACCAAACTTTTGCATACATTTACTTCTTCTACCTATGTAGCATTCTCCCAAAATTTCTCATGGAATAAGAAAATGATTGATCTGAGCATCTGCACTAAAGGGCTTGAGTAATTTATATATATATATATATATATATATATTGTATTTCTTATCGATGTCCAAAAATTTAGAATCATCTTATTTTGCAGCAAACATAATAACATAATTGAAATCAGGCAAAGTTGAAAAGCGTGTCCTTTGAACTACACAGAAAGAGTACAAAAACAGAAACGGATAACATAACAAAGACGCCTATTATGAAAATGGAACGATGACAACTTTTCTTTTTCTTTTCTTTCACTTTATAAGCTGAAAATTATTTTGAAAAACCAAAAAAGGAAGAACTTGCGAGTTACGAGATCGATGGAGAGAGAAAGTTCTTACATTGTAGTAACGTCCGATCTGGAGCCCAACTGCAAGAGAGGAGACAATTAGTATCAAACAAAGAGTTTGATTTGCTTATTTTATGAATCAAAAGTATATTTTATATTTTTTTTTTGTGAGGCTGAGTCAACCCGGAATATCGAGCCATAGCATAGCCTTTTGGTCCTTTTGTTTTGAAAATGTTACTTATTTACCTCCAGAGTTTCTTCTTATATATATGAATACCCTATGCACATGATGAATAACTACTACCTCGCTATCTCACATAAACTAGGGGAAGTGGAAAATAGCTTCCTTAATAAACTTCAACCAACATGTTCATTAGTGTACTATCCTACCTTAAACTGTTGTGCTAACCTTATAACCCACTCAAACTTTGCAAATTTGGATAGTTTTGTTTATCACCCAAAAAATTAAAATTTCATAATATCATTAAGAAAAGAAATACCATAAACCAACTCTATGTCCCCAATGAACTATGATATTTTTTTATAAATCTAAGATTGCTCATTCAGTTAGACTGAAAGTCCAACATTCACTATAGAAAGGTAATTTTAATACAAGGAAATAAATAATGGAAATTAACTAAGTACTTCCCCTAAGGAAGAATGATATTTTTCCAAGATCTCTTTAACTTTTACATTCAAGCAAAAAATTTACACAAAAAAATAGAAAAACCATGACTTGGGTGGGGAGTAACCTAGGAATTTTACTTCTTTATTGTTCTAAGAATTCTTAAAAATTTGCCCTTTTAAATAAGTAAGAAGAAAAATATGTATATTTTGAGTTGAGTGGAGACAATACAGAGAAACAGACTCAGACAAAAGTAGCCCAAAAACCTAGAGTAAAGCTTCATTTCTTTCTCAGTCATTAGGATCACTCTACCAAGATTTATTGTACCCTTTTCTATTCTATATTTGCAGAAAATATAAATATTAACTTTAGTGACTATGGTGAAAAAGAAGAAAGCGAAAATTTGAACAAAGTTTTGACCTTCAAGTCTCTTTTACTTCAATGACAAAGAAGAAGAAAAGCCTTGATTCTGCATCAGGCCCGGAAGTAAAGAAATCATTTACCTTCAACAAACAAACAAGTCTTAAGACATAAACTAAAAAATTAAATTAAAGAAAATTCTCGAGATAGAGAGAGAGTCTAGAGAGAGACCTTTTATGTAGAGAACTATGCAAGCTAAGATCTCCGACATCAGCTGAAAGAGACTCGTTTCACTTTTTTGATTGATGTACATAAATTGTCTTGTTGGCTTTGTGTGTGGGAAACCATTTGGAAGTGTTAAAAAGGACACATGCACTACATAGTAATGCATGCATGATGCATCATACACTTATCGATAGTTCTGTACTAAGCAACAGTATTACACGCCCCATAACTAGCAATATAACTACTGCTAAAGGTGACGGAAGTGACATTGTACTTTTAGCTTAAAACATTCTTTCACTTAAGGGGGATAAATTGTACTTTTAGCTTAAAACATTCTTTCACTTAAGGAGGATAATAAAGTCAAAGTTCAAGTTTAGAAGTTGCTATCGAGAGTCCAACCAAACGAGGATAATCTTAGGATGACTAGAGGGCTCAACTGAATGGAGAAATCTTTAGGACGTGATCTACTACCGAAATCTAATTTTTACTATTTTTCAATACCAAAAAAAATAACTAGCAATATAACTAATAATTTACTATATAAAGCCTAGTTATGATAGAAATGATAATATAACTCACGATTATGAGTATACTAATAATTTAATATATAAAGCCTAGTTATGATAGAAATGATAATATAACTCACGATTATGAGTATCCGTAGTTATTTTATCCGAATAGAGAGAGGAAAAATTACTCAAATGGGAAAAATAAATGAGGCGAGAAATAATCACACTATCAATACGCAAGTATAATGCGGAGATGATATTAGCATAATTCATACTATATCCGCCTTGATATATATACTTATATAAAAAAAATATTATATATATAGATATGTTTTCAATTTTGTACTATTTATATTCAAGTATCTTTAGTAAAATAATGAGTTTACATAATTATATATATTTATATATTTGAAGGTTAGAATTTGAAGATTATTTAGTATATTATTGTGTTTAATATTTTGTCAATTATTAACAAATTTAGTATTTTTATCTTAATTTTTTTTTATTTTAATGGATAACCGTGATTTTTTCCGTCATCTATCGATTAAGCTCTGCATCATCCCCACATCTAAAAAAATAGTTAATAAAGCGGGTATGGTATTCTAATTGGCCTTCAGGGATAAAAATAGTAATTGAAAGTCGTCCCGATCTACCTTATTGCCATTCGTACGTGATACTAAGTAATACATGTGCTACCACCGTGCTAACATACGGGCTGGTAAGGCATTTATTCTCTCCACAAAGAGGTTTTAGATTCAAGTTGCTATTATTGCATGGTTAGAGGGAGATTTATGTGAAATCAAATTCGAGAAGAATCCACTAATCAACGCAGATGGATCCCACCATCCGGAAGAAAAAAATAATACATGTGCTTTTTTGTATTTTCTTTTATTAGTGTATGATATTAAACACTATAAATATTCTTTAAGGATGACAATTCTCACCTCATTCGTGTGTTTATTTGTGAGTATCGAAAGTACCCTTATGATAGAGTAGAGTTTAGGATAAGATACTACAGCATGGATAAAATACGGGTATAGAGATATCTACTTTTGTTCCGTGACTTTATTCCATGATTACTATATATACTAAAAACTTCTCTAAATACCAAATTTTTAACACTAATATCATTCAGTTAAGTAAATATGATTAATCGATTTACGTTACGTTCTAATACATCGATTAAATAGTGACAATACATATACTACATGTGTTCATTGGTAGAGTAAGAGGAAAGGGGGCAAGTGCACATGAATTTTTTATTTCTATTTCTTTTTGGAATCAAACTACCTTAATTTAAGAACCTTTTAACCAACTCATATTGCGGATCGTAATTTGTTATCATCAAAAAAACTTAATTTTTCAAAACATTTCACTAGCTTGAATGTACTATCTCAAATTTTAACTAATGAACAGTTAAAATAGAAAACTTGATATTATATAGGATATGGAGAGAGTGGATTTAAGTTTTTAATAAGATAGAACAAATACAAATAGTGTAGTAGTTTTCAAAAATTGCACATGGCAAAGGCTTCTTTGCTTCTCAAATTTAAGTTCGAGTTTTTAGCCTTTCAAATGTTGTCACTGATCTTTATCAATTGAGGCTCCTATAAGCTACCACAACTAATAGAGGCAAACGAAGCTTAAATTTTTACGTGCAGGTTCCACACTTTAATTAATAATTGTCATGTTGAGCACCAAATATGCTCTTAGCATTTTCCTTATCAATAGAAGACTAAATATGGTTAGTCCATGTTCCATTATTGTCCTATTCATCCTTGTTCTATTATTGTTCTATTCATACTTTCAAGGGCCTAAAATCTATGTAGGCGTATTATATGAACATCAGTGTACATATGTACACCACGTAGTCCTTTCGCGTAGGCCAAGCCTCAAAATCGTGATCAATTTGCAATTTTACAAGCACCCTATTGGTTCGCTAAGTCTCATTTCAATATTTGATGCATAACATGAATTGAAAAAGACCCAAATGCACATATATAGTGCATACTGCACAGTCGATAAGCTTTGCTATAAAGTAATACTTGGTCATTTCGATAGATAATACTTACTACTACCACTACGACTACCTGAGGAACAAGCAACCGAGAAAGTCATTAACTGATCAACTTAATGCATGGAAGATAACAGAACCTTACTCTGCTAAATTCCAGCCCTGGCTTTATCACACCGACCCTTGATATCTTCGTCAATCTTTTTCTTTTCTTCATGTTGATTAAAAATGTTATACCATTCAGCGAAGGTAGCCATCATAGTCCTACCACATTTATTATATTCAGGTTGGCGAGAATCAATCTCCTTATCTCCTTTCTCCAGTTTCTCCTCAAGCTACTTCAGTAACTCTCTAGTTTCTGAACTCCGAGTCACAAGTGTAGCACCATCCGTTTTAGCTTTAGTAAGTGCATTTCTACTACTGTACAACTTTCCGGCAGCTTCACCCCAATCAAGTAAAAGAATTGTTCAGCTGGTCTTTCATCAACTGACATCCATTGCTTTCAAGCCCTTTGTTTGCTGCTGATAGTTGGCAGTGATACAACATGTAGTCTTTAACTGCGTCATACAAGCCAACAAAATCGATGTGGAATGAGCTCAATGATGCAAAAGCAGCATTTGCCAAATCAATCATAAAGTCGACATCCATATTGTTCCCAGAAGTGAGTCGAAATCAAATCCTTACTTACAGAATTGGCTGCTGAGGTATAGCTCTGGCGTACCTTGGCAGAAGGATGATTATTTGCAAGTGTAGGACTTGGGTAGGGGCAAAGCGTAGTTAGTATGCCAGGCTCGATTTTATCTTTGGACCATTCCCTCCAACTATTGGACAGTGATTTCAAGGCAGCAGTTTGCGTTTTGCTCTCGATTTTTGTTGCAGTAAAATTTTTGCTTTCTAATGATTGCGTGCTCTTTAAGTAACTACGCCTTCTCGTCGAACGCACTGGCTGAGGCTCATTTGCTAAAGAGCGCTTTTTCAGTCGATCAGAACCCGGTCCTCTAAGGTCTAGCCATCACAACCATAAGCAGAACCATTATCAATTGATCATAACCGACCAAAAAAACCAACCCCAGAAAAGAGAGAGAGAGAGAGAGAAATAAAGGCCTTGTTTGGTTCAGTCATTTGTACGAGTATATTTAAATGGAAATTGTTGAATGAGTTATAATTGGAATAAGAAATATTTGAATTGAAATAAAGTAGAATGAGATGTAATTAAAATAGGAGACATTAAAATGGACCATTCAAAAATACTTTTTAGGCTTCATTCTCATTCTAAGGCACAAAAAAACTCATTCCAATGGTTGATGTGATTAATGAACTATCTGAATTAAAAAAAAAAACTGAATTGTTGAAACAAACATTCATTCCAAAAAAAACCATTTGAATGGAAAAATTAGAATTATTAAAACAAGCACTCATTTTCGTAGGTTTTCTATTTGAATGGAATGGAATGGGAGAAACAAGTAGAGTCAAAAATATGCCAGTATGAGGTTAAAATTACTGAATCAACATGTGTTCAGTTTGGCTAACATCATGAGGAAAATGAATCGTGAAACTAAAACCCACCAATGTACCTCCTCAAGCAAAAATGATATCCTCCACTAAACTTTTGCATATGTTTACTTCTTCTACCTAGGTAGCATTCTCCCAAAATTTCTCATGAAATAAGAAAATGATTGATATGCCAATTTGCACTGAAGGGTTACACTAATGGCTTGTTTACTAGTCCGTAATGAAAAGAAAGGGAAATGAAATGGGTTTAAAGAAGAACGTAAATGAATCAAAACTGGTGTCATTCTTCCAAAGTTTAATTATGTGAAGGATTCCCAAAATAGTGTGCACCAAAAGGATAAGTACACATATGAATGGAAGGAAAAAGAAATCACTTTCCTAATTTCCATTCCCCTTCCACTCCATTATGGATTAGTAAACATGGCCTTAATTTTTTTCATCATCAATGATCTAAAATTTAGAGTCATCTTATTTTACAGCAAGCACAATAAGGTAAATGAAAACTACAGCATGGGAAAGTTAAAAAGCTTGTCCTCTGAACTGTAAAGATACCGTAGGAAAACAGGAAGGGGAAACATAACGGAAAAGAAAGCCCCTATTATGCAAACTATACAAGGACAAATGTTTCTCTTTTCTTCTCTTTTCCTTTTTATCTTTCACTATATAAGCTGAAAATCATGTTGAAAAACGAAAAAAGTAAGAACGTGTGAGATAAGGGAGAGAGGAAGTTCTTACATTGTCCGAATTAGCACACAGCAGCAAATATTTGTGTAACATGCTGGAGCCCCACTGCTAAAGAGGAGACAATCAATATCAAACATAGAGTTTGATTTCTTAATTTATGAATGAAAAGTATATCTTATACTCATTTTGAGCCACAATGTCAACCTGTAAATTGATCGGGTCAGTCTTTTTGTTTTGAAGCATATTACTTATTCACCTGCAAAGTTTCTTTTTTATATATATCATAGATAACTTATGCAAATAATGTTGAACTACCTCCGTAACTCATCCTTAACAAACTTCATCTCTTCAACCAACCCATTCTGTAGTGTTCTAAAACAGTTGTGCTAACCTTATAACCAACTCAAACTTTAGAATTTGGATATTGTTTTGTTTATCACCAAGAAAATTACAAAAATTAACATCAACGAAAGAAATACAGTAAACTCTCGCATTATTCCCAAATGAACTAAGGCATTTTCTACAAATCTGAGATTGCTCAATCAACCAGACTAAAACCCAACATTAACTACGTAAAGGTAATTCCAATATAAGAAAAGAATACTGGAAGCACACTAGTATTTCCCCTTTAGCAAAAAGAACAGGGCTTGGGAGGTAAGGAAGCTAGAAATTTTGCTTCTTTTTGTTATAAGCATTCTTAGAATTTTTCCTTTTAAATAAATAAATGTAAAATTCTGCGTATTGGGTTTTTAGAGTTGAGTAGAGACTAAGGCAGAGAGACAGCCCTAGACAACAGTGGCTAAAAAGCCTAGGGCAGATTTTCTCTGTCATTTTGAATAATCTTCCAAAATTATTAGACCCTTGTTTTCCTTCATATTTACAGAAAATAAAAAATAAATTTGGAAAGTATTTTCTTTATCACCCAGAAAATTAAAATTTCACAACATCATCAAGAAAAGAAAGACTGTAAAGCATCTCAGATTCTCAGTATTTCCCCAAATGAACTATGATATTTGTCTATAAATCTAAGATTGCTCAATCAATTAGACTAAAGCCCAACATTCACGATATAAAGGTAATTTCAATACAAGGACGTAAATAATTGGAACTCACTATTAGTATTTCCCCTTAGGAAGAATGATATTTTCTGAATCTTTTGACTTTTACATACATGCAAAAAATAAAAATTAAAATTAAAAAGCCATGAATTGGGAGGTGACTAGACTAGAAATTTTACTTCTTTTTTTGAAGCAAGTATTTTTTAAAAAACTATCCCTTTCAAATAAATAAGAAGAAAAATCTGTATATTGTGTTTTTTGAGTTGAGTAGGGAGAAATGCAGAGAAACAGACTTCGATAAAAATAGCTCAAAAACCTAGAGCAGAAGTAAAAAACATGTATCGAAATAAAATAGGAAAACTAAGTAATGGAGACCCTATGAGGAGCTCTGAACAAGTTAACCCATCAAATTGAGAAATAGATCAAAAAATTGAGAGAACTGACCTAGTTTCCGTGAGTTGATTTAGAGATTGAGCTCAGAACGTGAACAATGCTTCGTTTTCTCGAATTGATGCTTTGTTTTCTCTGCTTAGGGATTTAGGATGTTTTTTCGAGCTCAAGTAATTGATTGAGCGAACTTGCTTAGTAGAGGGTGCATGAAAACAAGGGAAAATTTGTGCAAGAAAACGAGGGAAAAAGTATTAGATATCAAAGAAAGTGATTGATTAATGGGTCACAGTCGACTCAAAATGTAGATTTGGAACTCAGACGATTTTTTCAGAGAAAAAAGCTTAATAAGAAACCAATGAATTTTTCCAGGAAAATTAAATAATGGCAGAACTAAAACAAACATTACTGGAAGAAATAAATAATGGCAGGACTCTTCTTTACGTAATATGAACTAAACAAACATGACTGCTCCACAAACTCATAATTATAAAGATCGTTACTAATCTAAATAATAATAGAACAAAGACAAGTTAACGAAAAACAATACCAAGGTCAAAACGTAAAGGCAGTCTATCAATATGTTTGAAGCGCTTTAAATGTTCGTTTCTTATACCATCTCAAATTGGAATCCTTCACCTTTTTAATTCCTATAGACGAGCATATATAAACTTTTTAATTAACTATGTTTTCATATACGTATAACCCCTACAATGTCTAGAGCCTTAAAACTCAAAAAAAAAAAAAAAAAAAAAAAAAAAAAAAAAAAAACAAAAAAAAAAAAAAAAAAAAAAAAAAAAAAAAAAAAAAAAAAACATGCGAGTAATGCAGGGCAGATTCAACCTTCAATCAGTCTCTCAAATCCCAGTACAAAAAATAAATAAATAAATAAATAGAGAGAGAGAAAGGAATTCTGACAGGTATTTTCACAAACACTTGAACCCAAGAATTTTTAACAATGATAAACAATGGACAACGAGAAAATTCACTAGTGGAAAACAAAAAAGACTCATACCTAAAGCAGAATTAAGATCCTATGAGGACAATCGAACCCATGAAAATGAGAGAAATAGGTCAAGAAATTGAGAGAACTCACCTAGTCTTGAACTGAGATCGAATTTCCATTCTTGTTCAATGAAAAGAGAGATAGTTACGCCATGCTCAGACTGAACCAGAAAGAGAAAGAGAAAGTCAAGAGTGCCATAATTGAATTGAACCAGAGACAGGAGACACAGAGCAGAGACTGATCACAAGGATAGAGAGTGGGGTCAGTTCTTGAGGAAATATAAAATTCCCATGCGCACAGTGTTACAAGAAAAAAACAAAAAAAAAAAAAAAAGAAGAATTTTTTTGCCCTTTTAAGGATTCCCAACCATGATCCTTCCCCACCGATTCATCACTTATATCCTCAATTTTTGTGTTTTTTTTTTTAACCTTAAAACTCCCTAGTTTTGTTATTTTGTGACGCTGAGTCACGCCGAGTCTAAATGTCCTTTTCTGTTAAATTTGCACTTTATCCGTTAAATTTGAACGTCTATATGAAATATTTTTAAAGGGCATTCTTGTAATCTTAACAACAAAAGAATGCTCCTGCCTTTCTTCCGTGTACGCCGATAACACACACAAAATTCCGATTTAATCCCAAAAAACAAGAGTAAAATAAATTACTGATGGGAGGAGATGGAACTTCCAAGGACAAGGGCCAACTTTTAATTATTTATTATTGACGAGTACAATCAATCCAATACACAAAGTGTAGCTCGTACCTCGATCAATATATTCATGGCATGAATAATTACATTATTGAAAATTGAGTATACTAAATATATTAGAATGAGTGAATATTATCTCATTATTTTTGTAAATTCTTTGAGTGGTTATCTTTTTTTTTCATCGAGCCTACAAGATTAAAAAACTTATGGGTGCAAGAGGAAGCTTATCAGCTCTTCTCGTTCTTCCTCTCCCTCACATTCTCTCAAATGGTGGTGTGCTTCTAGTAGACACAAAATGTGTTCTTCCTCTCCCTCACATTCTCTCAAATGGTGGTGTGCTTCTAGTAGACACAAAATGTGTCTATATATAGGCAATTGTGGTGAGAGGTGTCTTGGATGGACCAACCATGACATCAGAAATAAAGAAGTCCATGAACCTCTTGCTAGTTAGTGAATAATTATCTATCTCATTATGACATGTAAGCAATATTATGTAAAATCAATTATACATATAAATATATTTATCATTAATATGCTTTAATTAACATATAGTGAGTTACTAATGATTTTACTATAGTCCATACAAAATATTCTAGCATTTTCTCATTTGGATAGTATAATCATATGAAAAATGGTTACTTAACTATAACATATCAAGATACAAGAATCTCTTACAAATATGAATAGCCAAAATTAATCATTCATAACATTGAATCAATAGGATACAAGTATCGTATATAATCAAGTGCTGCTTTAATATATCCTCATCTTTTAAGCAGAAAAAAATACATAATCACGTACTAAAGATTCACAAAACATGATGACAACTCTCATACATAGATCTACTAATATTACACATACTGAGACTAAAACCTGAGACTAAAACCAGATGTCTCTAATCAACATGCCACTCATCAAATAAACATGTGTATACACATCATAAAAGGTGATTAGGATCTAAAACATGCATATATTACATAAAATATAAGCAATCCACATCAGTCTATAATATGCTCATTATACATGGATGGTGATAAACTCTCACTAGTTCAATACAACTAAGGCTACTAATAATACCTTGTGGGATATGTGTTCTCAAAACACACAAAAGTTCAGTTTTTCGCTCGTGAATTCCCCAACATGTTATCTATATGAGTGTTTTCAATAGAAATGAGGGTGTTACAACTTTTTCTCTAGCAAATAGAAACTATATATCAGTAAAATTAGAGCTAACAAGGCTCCTTAAATTCCAAGAGAATGATAGAGTTGTGGAATTATAACCATAAAGTTTCAACAACCTCAAAAACAGAGTGAACTACTCTGAATACTGAAACAAGGTTCCATAGTCAAATTTTATAACCTCATAACACACCACAAAGATTCTATCTCGATGGACAAGGTAGCTGTAAATGTCCAATTGACACTGGATCCTAAAACATCTCAGTTGTAAGTATCTAATTGGCACAAAATCACATAACAGCTCCTCATACCATCATCATATGGATGGACTCTTATCATCCATGCAGCCTACAATCTCAGTGTAATAAAATCTAACTATGTCATGAATGTTAGTTTACCGATGAACTAATCACAAAATAAGATCCTGGGTACCCCAAAAAGAGATCACTCAAGTACCTAACCGACATACCCAAAATAAATACAACGTCATGGCATATGCGTACTCGAGCATATATACATCAGTCTACTAATAGTATATGCATATGGACTAATCTTACATGATCTTTCTCAAATCAACTAATGGACTTTCAGCCTTATCATAATTGTCACATTTCAGAATTAGTGCTTTCTAGCAAGTATAACAATATCCAGGACTGGATCTCTGTAAAGAACTTGATCGATGTAGATTCTTTGAGACAAACCAAAATACCATTAGAATTATATGAAAAACCTATATACCTAAAATATATGAGGCTTTTCTGAGATTCTTCGTATCTACATGGCTAAATAATAATTATTTGTCTCACATATTTAGTCAGAATTTACCTTATTAGCTTTCTAAATCCTTTGAGTCGTATCTTCTTTTTCATTGAGCGTACAAGATCAAGAAGCTCATGAGTGCAAAAGGAGGCTTATGAGCTAATCCCATTCTTCCTCTCCCTCACATTCTCTCAAATGGTGACATGTTTCTAGTAGACACAAAATGTATCTATATATAGGCAATTATAATGGAAAGTGTCATGACCTAATAAACCGATCATGATATCAAGAATGAGATAGCTCATGGACTACTTGCTAGTTAGTGAACAAATATTCATTTACGAAAAATTAATTATACATATAAATATAATTATTCTTAACATGCTTTGATAAACATATAATTTTACTAGTGATTTATACTATAATTCATACTAAATATTCCAAAACAACTTACTCGCAAAACACAGCAGTGTCCAAGTAAAATAGTCGATATGCCTTTATTCGAAGCAAAATGCTTCTAGGTTTCGGCTTCTAGCAAAAATGGGAAATTAACGCTAATTCATAATAACTTAGCTTATGAACTTAAATTAACAACTTGTTAATACCAGAAAATAATTAATATCGCATCAAAGATATTAAACACATTGAGGCAGCTAACTTGGTCTGGGCTTCAAAGTAAATATTGTTTTGTCAACTCTTGACTGCTTGACTAGTGTCAATTTTTTTTTTTTTTTCTT
>JXTB01000468.1:205642-266538 GCA_002914805.1 Parasponia andersonii
ATATATATATATATATATATATATATATATATATATATATATATATATATGATGCCACAGGTTTAATTGAATTACTTTGCTTGAAATATTTCTAATTTATTATTATTTTCTTTGTGCAGAGATTTATGATTAACTATTATGAGTTATAAATGGGTTATAAATGAGTTTCTCTTTTTCCAAAAAAATAAATGGGTTATAAACATTCTTATTAATCACTCTTATATTTCAGATTTTTTTTTTCAAAATTTTTAAAGATTGCCATATCAGCGTTTTTATTAGACAAAGATTTCCTTTTTTGGACTAATTATGTTTTTATTTTTTGTTGATTGTTAATTAGTGTGGATTTATCAACGTAATATCTGATTGCACTGTGTATGAAAATCGAACTACACTTCCAGATGGGTTTCTCCAGCCTTTTGGGAGAACAATGTTACAGAAATGATTGTTCAAGCCCCTAGTAATCTTCTCTTTGTACGTTGGTCACGCTTTCATAAATTTTCAAGTAAATTCTGAGGATAGATTTATGACCTCAGAATATAAAGAAATGTTCGATGGAACAGAATGTTTTATCACTATGTCATTGCATAACAGAATGTTTTATCACTATGTCATTGCATACAATTACGATATTTGTAATAGTTATTCCATGATTTTGAGCTCTTAGGGGCAGAATTGGGGGGTTTAATGGTAGAGCTCATATCTGTCACAACTGATGGTTGAATGAATGATCGATCAGGAGTATTGCTTACCAAATTTTGTGTTGACATTGTCTTAAACATAAAGAAGAAGAAGAAGAACAACAACAACAACAAAGAAAAGAAATTATTCTTATGTACTATGATGTTGTATTTCTTTTTCCTTGCTTTTTTTTTTTTTTTTGGATAATTGAGAATGCAATACAAAAAGAGGGGTAAAAAAAAAAAAAAAAAAAATAACCAGACACCTCAAGAGGAGCTTGATGAAGAACATGAAGAAAATGATTCAGCAATAAGAAGAGAGTCTTCAATAAATGGCAAAATACTCCAATGAGATTCCTTCTCCATTTTCCATGCAGAAATAAACCCTTTACAAATAATCTTCATGCATCCATTGATACATGCCAACTCAAGCGCATTCCGAATTGCAACATGCCTCTCCGGTAGTTGGAGACTGTGTATTAACTTTCTTACACCATATTCCCAAAATAGTAGCCTCAGACAACCACAGCAACAATCCCATAACTTCCATACATGGCTACATCATAATTCATTTTTATTGCTCCATCCAAAGGAGGGACCCACTATTGTTGGTAGATAGAAGTGGGAACATTGCCAATAGAAGTTGTATCTAAATTTTTTTTTTTTTTTTCTCTTAATCATTTTCGTTTATTTTTTCTATCAATACAAGAAACGAAAAACCACAGGCCAAAAAAAAAGTCTTTATTATGCGTTAATTACACAGTATGCAAGTGATTTTTAACTTGTAGCACAAAGCACCGTACGAAAGTCTCTAAGACCTTTTACCTCTAAAAATACGTGCTCAATTTTTTCTCTAATTTTTATACCGTGTTTTTTTATTTGGAAAATACTATTTCAAAATAGTTTTTAGAAAAATATTATTTTTTTAAATAATAACTAATACTCAGTAACTAATTTTTGACTACTGATTACGTATTTACAATAAACAAATTAGTAACTTGTAACTATTAACCAGTTTTAAACACTGGTAATTAGTAATTATTTTTTTAAGAAAAAAAGTATTTTTCTAAAACTACTTCAAAAATTAGTATTTTTCTATAATAAAAAACAGTACCGGAATAGGAAAAGCAGTGAATTACTTCCGAATTCTGAAACATTGAAAAACGCTTTATCTACTATAATATCATTCTTTTACATATTACATATTGTAAAATAATGTTTAATTTCCTATCATAGAACTGACAAATAGGATTCTAGCGCTTTGATTCAATTGTACTATAATATCATTCTTTTACAGATTTTAAATTAAAATAATGTTTAATTTCGCATCATAGAACTGACAAATAGAATTGTAGGGCTTTGATTCAATTCTTAGAGCTGGCTTTAACTTGCATTTTTGAACCTTCATATTCTTATCTATTTTACTATCCGGTGACTAGTAGTTATTTGATAAATTTTTAGTCATATTTTCCCTAGATTTTTTGACTTATTTATTTGGGAGCAGTGGAGATGCAATACTCATTATTAGAATATCCTAGAATTATTAAGAGTTACTTATTATTAATTACATTTAATGTTATTTAATTTATATAGTATTAATACCTAATGTGATTCTATATAGTGGTAACATCCAGCAGTATGTATTCGATTGATGTATACATGTCTTAATATAAAAATTATAACGTAAAGTTTATATTTAGTATATGTTAAGAATTTTTTCCGTTTGTTATTTTACATTTTATTATAAGTGCACTATTAATCTAATTATCTTACATGCCTACTAAAATTTTTGTAGATTCTTAAAATAAAAAAAATATATAATTAATATAATCTAATATATTTATTTGAAGTTATTTAAATAAGTAATTGTTGTTATTAATATTAAATTGACACAATGTAGTATTTAATTATAATTTAAGTGTCATGTGAAAAAAGGAAGAAATAATTTATTTCATTGTTTTATTTTTAAATTTCATAAAACATATATATATATATATGTATATCAATATTTAAAGGAAATTAGATATATATATATATATATGTATATATATATTTATTAAACTAAATATGGAAAAAAAAAACTAATGTTGTCGTGAAGCCATTTATATGACTTTATAAAAAATAACAATAATAAAGAAAAATAAAAAGGGAAACAAGTATTTTAATTAATAGGATATCAATTATATGATTGATAATAATGTTTACATCTCTATTTCTTTTATAAACCCTAGCCACCTCTGTCTGTCTCTGTCTCATCTCTCTAAAAACATAGTGAGAAATTCTTTAAGCATCATCCTTCATCTATTTCTCCATCTTTAAATTTTTAATCTCTAATAGAAATCTAAGTCTAAGAATTACAAGATTTTTGTCACTATAATTAAATTTGTAGGTAAAATCTCAACACATGTTTCTTCCAATTATTTATTTAATTATTGTTCTTTAGTTATGATAATGAGTCTTAATTGACTGTACTTATGTGATTAAACATAATTTCATTGATTATTTTGTGATTTAATATTCCTTAGTATAAACAAGTTACTATTTTGTTTTCTCATAAAACTAATTTTTATTTTATGTAAATTTTTATAAATAGCTCAAAATTTATTTTTTTACTGTTATTTTTTGTGGATATTTCTGGAGATGTCTAATTTAGTCTCAAAAATTTTCAGAACCAATAGTAGTTTAATTAAGTAATAATAAATTTTTTATTATACATTGTGAGTGTGCTGAAAATCTGCCAATAAATATTGTTTTGTGATTCCAAATTTATATTATTTTTATAGAGTTCTTGATGAACCAATATTTGTAGAGTATTTTTTAATATGTTACATGATAATTGTAAAATTTAGAGTATATTTTTAAATATGTTATATGATCATTGTAAAATTTAGAGGTAGTAATTCATAATGGATTACTATTTATGATTTTATAAATTTTACATGTACTGTTATAATTTGGTGCTAACTATTTTGAAAGAGGATAATTCTAAATTATGAATAATTAGTTAACATCATATTTTGAGCCAATACAAATTTCCAATTATGTTTCTTTATTTTTAATATATCCCTAAAAAGTTTCAGTTTTAAAATATGTTTGTAGTATGAGAAATAAATCGTTTTGTACCTATTAGTCAGATAACAATAGAAATTGATAGATTATATGTTTAAACTCTAAAAATGTAAAAATATTATTTTAAGTGTATTTTGTGATTTATTTAATTTTTTATGGTAAAATATTGTGTGAAAATTTGTTTGTGAAATTTTACATCGAATTAATTGGTGAGTAATGAGATATAATTTTTATATGAGTTATTGTCAGTTTTGATTATTGTTTTTATATTAATTTTCGGAGTTTCAAAATACAAGCATATTCTATGAAATTATTTGTGAGATTATTGTATGAGATACTAGTTATATTCTATATTTGATATTTTTAATTTTATATATAAATTATGTTCATCTTAAATGCATAAAAGATAAAATAGTCTTTCAAAAAATTTCATTGGAATAAGAAAAATGAATTAAGTAAATTTGCACTTATAATACCGATAATGTAGGTGGGGCACGTAAGTCGTAAGCATTCGGCGGATATTCTTACCTTTCTTGACTCTTAATTTTGCTTTGACTTAAGGTAAGTAAACCATACTTAACTATTTTACTTATTTATATGTTTTACACTGTATAATTATGTGTTATATGTGTTTTACATGAAAATTGATGACATATAACATATTATTTTTTTATGTGAGATATGGGCATCCATATGCATGACATTATTTTATAAATATATTTCAAAAGAACAAATGTTTACAATGGAATGATTTTTCTAAAAATTTAATTAAAGATTTTGAAAAATAAGATTTTAAAAAAAAATTAGTGTATGTCTATGTCTAGAGAGCTAAGTGGGCTGGGGATGTGAGGGGCCAACATACCCATCAAGGATAAATGATAACATAATGTATTAGGGAAATGTCCTATATGATTTTGACTCTATGGACGATATGCCTTTTATGGGATCATTAATATGTATGAAGCTACATAGACTAAGTGCACTCACTTTATACCCTTAATATGGTTCTACCAAGGAGTTAATAGCAAAGTAAAACATGCTCAGCAATCACGGTCTACTAGTTACCAAAAGTTTAGATATTACACTGAGCAGTCTCAAGGATTAAAATGAAAAGTCTTTATAGTTATGAAAAATCACAAGGAATATATTTTAGAAAATAACTTAAGTATGTCTCATCAATTATGTACATTATAGTTTATTGACTAGACTTTTAGCTCATTGTATTATTTAACATTTTTCAGATAATGAATAATAGCATAACAGATGGTAGTAATAAGGCAACTCAGCGGTCTAATGATCTAGATTTTAATTGAATGAACATTTTGGGATGGATTGTTAACGTAACATGGTATCAGAGTGAAGGTTTTATGTTCAAATCTTGACATTTACTATTCCTTAACTTGTCACTTGTTGGGCCTATTATTTGTCTCTTATGTTTAAATTTGTATTTTTCCTCTTTGTTTGGCTCATTTGTATGTTTGGGCACTTTGTAGCTTGTTTAGTCTCATATGAAACGTAAGTATTAGAGTATAATACTATTGTTAGCTCACCTCCTAATAGTGTAATATTTAAGGATGAATTGATAATATGATATCTTAAATTCAAAATTGTGCAATCAAACTATCATATCTTACCCTTATGCCAATAAGGAATTGAATAATCTCCCTTCCTCAAATTTTTGACTTGGCATCCCACTCAAAAAATTGTATAGGTTTTGGGTAAAATAAAGCAATAATTTTAAAGAAACATCAATATTTTAAAATTTTTAATGAGAGAGAACACTACCAATAATATAATAATTTTAAATAATAAGGTATTCTAAATTGAGTATTTAATCTTTGTTAGGTTTTTCACAAACTTTTACACTAATCACTATGTATGATTTTTATTATTATCATCATTGTTATTATTATTATCCACAACCTTTCTTCTAATCATGCTATTGTCATACTCTCATGTTAGGTGGGACTTGAACTTTTCTAGTATAGAAGTGAAGCCTGGAAGTAGGACATCCTCCACCACCGCCGGTGGTGAAACACAAAAAGTGGTTAGTCCTCTTTTCACAATGATCTTTATGGTTCTATATGGTACCTTCAAGGCACTAAATATACATATGAAGATAGCCATATATGTATGAACATCAGTCCTTGGGAGTACGCCAAGCAAGCCAAGGCTTGACATGTGGACCAAATACAAGGAGCACTGTATTAGGCAACTGGGAACTTCAAAATCATGGTGAATTTGCAATATTACAATAGCACCTTGTTCTTTCACCGAGTCTCACTTCAACATTCGATGATATTGGTTCATAACATGAATTGAGAAATATCCAAATGACCACATAACATTTTACACAGTTATAAATCCAGTAACCTCTGGTCATTTGATAAGTCATAGATAACGATATTAGCCTAAGCTACAGAGAAGATATCAGAGCCTTAGTCCGCTCAATGCCAGCCCTGGCCTCATCACACCGACTATTGATATGCTCTTCAATCTTGTTCTTCTCTACAAATTGCGTACAAACGGCCAACCATTCAGCGTGAGCCGCGCTATAACTCGCCTCGAGTTTATCACATTCAGGTTGGAGAGTATCAATCTCCTTATCTCCTTTCTCCAGTTTCTCCTCAAGCTCCTTCAGTAACTCCCTGGTTTCTGAAATCCGAGTCACAAGTGTAGCGCCATCTGTTTTAGCTTTAATGAGTGCACTTCTAGTACTGCTTAACTTTATGGCAGCTTCACTCGACCGAGTAGTAAGATTGTTCAGGTGAGCTATCATCTCCACCAGACTTCTAAGCTCTTTGTTTGCTTCTGATAGTTGGCAGTGGTAAAAGATGTAGTCTCTAACCGCATCATATAAGGCAGCGAAATCGGATTGGAATGAACTCAATGAAGCAAAAGCAGCATTTGAAAAATCGATCATAAAGTCGATGTCCAAATCGTTAGTAGAAGTGAGACTAGCAATCAAATCCTTCTTTACATTATTGGCTACCGAGGCATAACTTTGGCATACCCTGCCAGAATTAGGACTCTTGTCAAGTGTGGTATTTGAGTATTGGCAATGCCTTGATAAAATGCTGGGCTCATTTTCAGCCATTGGAACACTATCCGCCCCACTCGTGATCAGTGAGCTAATGCTTGCAAATGGCGCTATGCTCTCAATGTTTGTTGTAGTTGAATTGTTTCTTTCTGTTGATTGCTTACACTTGAGGCAACTACGTTTCCTGGTTGAATGCTCTAGTAGAGGCGCATTTTCTAGACAGCGCTTTTTCAATGGATCAGAATCCATTGCTCCAAGGTCTAGCCATCATAACTATAAGCAGAACCATGACCAGTTGATCATATCCAAACCAAAAGAACAATGTAAAACAAGCACATGCCAGTGTAAGGCTCTGATTATAAAATGAACTGGAGTAAAAACAACATATACATATCAATCATGTTTTAGTTTGGGCTAAACATCACAAGGAAAATGAATTAGGAAACTGAAACCCACAAACAATGGTATCTTTTACTGAACTTTTGCATATTAAAACTTCTTCTACCTAGGTAGAATTCTCCCAAAATCTTTCATGAAATAGAAAATGATTGATCTGACCATTTGCACTAAAGGGTTCGAGTTAGTTTTTTAAAAAAACAATCTTCTACAATTAGCAGTCATCTTATTTTACAGCGAACACAATAAGGTAAATGAAATTGAAGCATGGTTAAGTTTAAAAGCTTGTCCTTTGATACAGAAGAAAAACAGAAAAGGGTGACGTAACAAAAAGGAAAACCCCTACTATTCAAATGGAAAATAAACAGTTGTTTTCTTTTCCTTTTATTTTATAAGCTTAAAAATATTTTAAATACCAAAGAAGTCTAAGCACTTGAGAGATTGGCAGATAGAGAAAGTTCTTACATTGTTGTAGTAATCTTCAAATTGGCACAGAGGAGTAAGTATAGCCCAAGTGCAAAAGAGGAGACAATCGGTATCAAGCAAAGAGTTTTGATTGCTTATTTCATGAGTGGAAAGTATACTTTATATTTGTGTTGTGGGGCAGGGTCAACCCGGACATAAAGTGGGCAATAGCTGTTCAGTCCTTTATTTTTGAAACTATTACGTACGGACCTCCAAAGTTCCTTTCTTCTATACATAAATACCCTTATGCAAATAATGAATAACCACCTTTCTCACACAAAAGAGGAGAAAGACCTTATTAGATATTAACCAAACTGTTGTGCAGTGTACCATCTTAAACTGTTGTGCTAACTTTATAACCAACTCATGCTTGGTAAATGTTGATCGTATTTTCTTCTTTATCACCAAGGAAAAAAAAATTAATAACATTATCAAGAAAAGAAATGCTATGAAATTACTCGCTAAATGTTTCCCAAATGAACTATGATATTTTCTACAGACTACATATCTAAGATTCCTCAGACCAAAAGACTGTAAAACCAACATTAACCATATGAAGGTAATTTTAATACAAGAAAAGAAATACTGGAAACGCATCACTAAGTATTTTCCCCTTAGTAAGACTGATATTTTCTTGTCCTTTTCAAGTTCTGCATGCATGCACAAAAAACAGGACTTGGGAGGTGGTTTTATTTCTTTTTGTTGTAACCATTCTTAAAATTTTCCCTTACAAAAAAAAATAATGATGGAAATGGAGAAAATGTATATTGGGTTTTTTGAGCTGATTAGAGACAAATGCAGAGAGACAGACCAAGACAAAAGTAGCTCAACAACCTAGAGTGAACTTGTTATCAGTCATTTTGGATCAATATAACAAGATTTATTATATGGCCCTTTTTTTTTGCAGAAGATAAATATTCTTTAGTGACTCTATATTGAAAAAGAAGAAAACAAAAATGGTAACAAGTTTTGACCTCTAAATTCATTTTGCTACAATGACAAAGAAGAATACAAAAAAACCAAAACCCCTTACTCTGCATCAGGAAGCAAAGAAATCTTCTACCTTCAAAAAAGAAGACTCTAAATATGAAAGTAAACCACTTTTTTAAAAATAGAAAGTTTAGTTCTCGTGTGAGAGAGAGAAGAGAGAGGAACCTTTTACATAGAGAAATCTGGAAGCTAATAGCTCCCAAATCAGCTGAAAGAACGTGCATGCAACTTATGCGTGATACTTTTTTATTCTTTTATTTTTCCTTCATTTTTTTTTATTCTGTATAAAAATTGTCTTGTTGAGTTGTGTGGACTCTAGTTATACCGTACATCTGTCCTTTAAGATAAAATGATCTTACAGTAAGATATATTAGGTATTTTGTCTACCACTCTCTTTTTCCACTCTCTAGTTTTACTTTTAACATATGGATTCCACAATGATCTGCAACATTATTATTTGCTAATTAGATCAAAATAATCTACTCCTAATTTCAGGGTCTAGCCATCATAACTAATAAGCACAACCATCCCTATAACTAAATAAAAACAGAACAAAAAACCAAAAAATGAAGAAAAAAAAAATTGCTGGACATAATGACCTTCTTTCTCCAAGTCATCAATCTCCATATCTTTTTGTGCCAATTTCTCCTCAAGCTCCTTCAGCCACTTTCGCGTTTTCCCAATCCGAGTCATGAGCACAGCAGCATTTTTCCTAGCTTCAGCAATGGAAGTAGTTGTACCACTTAAAGCTTCCGCTTCTTGGTTCAACCAAGCAAGAAGATTATCCCGACGAACTGCCGTGTCCTCCTGCAGGCACCCATTACTTTCAAGCTCTTTGTTTGCTTCCGAGAGTTGACAGTGGTATGAGATAAACCCTCTAACCGCATCATACAAATCACCAAAATCAGCATGATACGAGCTCAGCGACGCAAAAGCATCGTTTGCCTTGTACACCATCAACTCCACGTTGTCCAGAGACATGAGTTCTGAAATCAAGGTCTTCCTAAGAGCTACAGCAGCCGAGGCATAGCGTTTCCTTTCCCTGGAAGAAAGCTTATTCTTCCAAACTTTCGCATCCGGAAAATCGCACAACTTTGATTGTAAGTCACTCTCATCTTCATCCACAACCACAGTAGGTGGTGCACTCTTTGTAGTTCTTTTCACACCAAATGCCGTACGTGTTGGCAGAGGTGGCTACACTGACATACATACCATTTCTCAACCTTTCAGAAATCAATGTCTCATCGAATCGCAAACGACCCATTGATCCAGAGTCTATCCACCAACCAACGAAATCAAAAACAGAGTTCAAAACAAAAATCTAAGATTGCTCAATCAACTGTACCAAAAGACCAACATAGAGTATGAAGCTCATTAAGTACAAGACAATGATGCTTCCAGACCTGTTTGGAACTTAGATTTAGGAGGGGAAGAATTTTTTTAAAAAAAAAAAAAAAGGATAAAAACGAGTGAGAGATTGATTTTAAGTATACAGAGAATTTTTACAAATAAATTTAAAAGTAAAAATATTTTGAAGGAAGCTTTATATGGAATTCCAGGTAAACATTTTCCTCTTTCTTTTCCCTTGCTTTACTTTCCCTCCCAAATTTTTCCTCAGTTCCAAACACAGCCTTACTTCGCAAGGATTTGATGCATGACGCAAATAAAAAGGTTTGAAGGGAGCTACAAATTTTTACTTACTTTTGTTTTAAGCATTCTTTAAAAAAATGAAAATTAAAAACCTCATCTTTATATTGGGGTTCAGTTGAGTAGAGACTAAAACAAAATCTCAGTCAATCTTCCAAAAATTTGTTAATTCCCCTTTTATTTTATTTTTTGTATTTTTATAAATAAAATAAAAGGTTGAACTAGTTAAATGACACAACACAATAACAATAAGAGTAACAGGGGTTTTGTTATTTGTCTTTTGGTACAATGAAAAGTAAATAAAGCAGAAAAGCAAAAGTCTCCGACTGTGCAAAAGAGAGTAAAGAAACTGAGATATGGGTTTATTTTCAACAAAGAACCTCGACACTATACTAGGCTAGTAGCTCACAAATCGGCCGAAAGAGTCTCCTTCATACGAGTCTACGAGTTCCTTTTGTTTCCTTTTTTCTTTTTCTGTTTCTTACACAATTTTTTTTTTTTTTTTTCACCCCTTGTGGCTTATGACGTTCAACCAAGACTCAACCCACTAGTTAAATGGAGATTAACTATGGTTTGTACTCGGAAAAATCCTTCCAATCTCATAAAAAAAGATAATGTTAGTTTTTAGGTAATATTAATTTTAGGCCACGGTGAAATATAGAACAAACTAGTATTTATTTAAACATGAAACAATAGAGATTTTGTTAATAAAAAATTCAAAATTCAAAATTATTGCGAGTCATCATAAAATTTGACACCAGTTAATAAATTTCCACAAAGGTTGAAAAAATCAGATTTGATAATGATTATTCACCTCCTCTGACTCAAATGGTAACGAAGATTCACATAAAAGGCTCATGAAGAAGTTTGATTCACAAGAAGATTCAAGCATTTTAATTAAGGTATTTAAGTAAATTAAATAGGTGATATACTATTCAGTACTAGTTTTAACAAATGGTGGGTTTATTTCTACCTTTCGGTTTGCTCTGCTCACATTTCATTATATTAACTTCTTTTATTACAAAAATAACCCGTAATGAAATTAATTTTAAATACATACTTTTCTAACAAAAAGAAATAAAAATTCTCTTTACATATCTTTTAACAATTAAAAAGAAGATCATTGTTGGAAATAAAATATTTAAAAAAAAAAAAAAGAACATAACTATTATGTAATTTCAGATGTGATCATCGTAGTGTGTATACATAGAAATTAGGTTATCATTTTCCCAAAATTTTATCTTAAGTGTACAATTCTTTTGACCAACCAAATTACGGTTTTATTTTATAATAACTAGGCTCTCCTAGCTTGATTTTTTTCTCATAAAATTTATATGGAATGACAGACATTCACTCTTAAGTGGTTGTTGGTTTTGTTGATATATTGTTTAAGAATTATGATCTATTGAAGACTAATCTATTATGTTGTATAAATCCAGATATATATAGTTTTACAAATTTATGATAAATCTTCAAATCCCTTTGTTTTTTTTCAGCATTGTCATGTTATGATGTTGAATGATGAGTGATCTAATAAGCCTATATACATGCTCATGAACCTCAAGTTATTTTGGATGTAAAGTTAAAGATATGATTTATATGAGCAAACTTTTGTCCAGAAGAGAAAATCGTGACTTGTTATTCCTATAATATTAATATTATAAATGAAATATAGCAATGTGATACAAAAAGCAAAAAACAAGATAAAGGGAAGAGAGGTATAGAGTCGGTAATAAACTAATTAAAGGAGAAGAAAATCTCTTAGGTTTTGCTAAGTTGAAGAAGGTTGAAACACAGAAGAAGAAAACAGTAAAAGAGAAGAGGGGTGGGCAAGGACAACAAAAGGGTGTGGGGAAGTGGGTGGAAAAAGAAAAGATAGAATTAATTTAGAGGAATAACTTATGAATAGGGTATATTAAGTATTATTTGAATTCTAAATTTAAATGAAGTGAGTGAATTTAGAAATAAAATGGGAAGAGCGAAAGATGAGTGATAATAGAATTATCTATTTTTTTACAAAATTTATGACTATCAAAACTATTTTATGGTTACGAGGTCATTAGTAGGATCTTTGAATTTAGAAAAAAAAAACAAATAAATGAAAATAATAAAACACTTAAAAGATAGTTGTTAAGTATAGTCACTAGTTATCATGAGAATTTGATAGCATGGATATCAGTATTTTTATTTTAGATTAAAAAAACTACTCATGTGTCAATAATTTATTACCGAACGTTACGAAAAATTACTTACGGAGGAGGACATTGTGTAGATTTTTTTTTTTCATGAACAATTAAGTAGACAATGCTGTTATCCCAATTAACACTGGAGCTAAAATATGTCACCCAGTCACCGTGAGTGAGCCGTCCTCTTGAACCCCAATTGCAAATACTGATTTGGCAAAGTCAATATGTTTTACATAAAAAAATCTCACTAAATTTTGATGAATATGACAATTGTATTTATTAACAGTACATCGTAATATGAAACATATATAGACGTGTACATTCATAGGTCCTTGAACATACTAAAAAGTAACTAAAGTCGCATAAAAATAAGTAACCAAGTTCATTTCTGCATAAACCTACTCTCCTTCACATTACTCTCAATTAATGAGAACAAATAAATTTGGTGCACCACAGTACTATTTCAATAACAAGGTAGGATACACTCAACTGAAGTTGATAACCCCATTTAATTTGGTATGTGTTTTATCTTTTCACCAATGTCTGTCTCCTAACCAAAAGTTTTCAACACTTCCTAATTCCAAGTCCAAGCCTGAGCCGCACGGCCTAAAGCAGGGCTGAGAAGCTTCCCAACCATTAGCAGCCTTACAAAGAATCACAGAAGATTGAAACACAACCAAGTTGCAAAAATGCAATCAGAAGAAAGTCTATTTGGGTGGCAGGGAACAGAAAATAATTTGGAACAGGCCAAGGCACCATGATTGCTACAAAAGATCAAACTTGAACAAAGAAAAAAGAAACATGGGTTGTAAAAAGCCTTCAAATGCCAATATGACATACACAGCTAACAGCTCACTCTTCAACTCTTCCCTCACTGTTTCATAGGATATACCCCTACAGTAGTAACTAATAACAGTAGTAATATAACAGCGGTATAAACCTAAAGATCTCTCTTCCCTTATTATCATGGAGAAGCCGGAATAGGGTCAGTCCCAGAAACATGGGAAGCAGCATCTTCTTTCGACATTGCCACATAGTTAACAGGAGCACTAAGCCTATTTTCCCTCTTTGCGTCTTTAGTTGCAGACCTGGATCCATTTTGATTAAGTGACAGCCTTCTGCTTGGAGTTCCATTGGCACCTCCATTTGCACGAGGACCCACCACCTTCTTTGTGCTGCTAGCTGGTCGAGCAGGGCTAGGCTTTGAGCCAAATATGGCTTCCTGTTCTGTGTGTTGTTGGTCTTGGTACTTCTTCTGATCCTGCAAATTCAACACAACGTCCCAGTTAGTACATTAGAAGACAAAAATAATGAGAATGATGATATCAATCACAAAAGCTAGAGTATACGATAAGCAAAAAGCCAGGTTTAATATGAAATCATGTTGAGAGCAATTGGTCCTTGTAAGCACATAGAATTTGTACATAATCAACCGTTAAGTTCATCATCTGGTCAATTGATACTTACCCTCAACCTCCTCTTCTCTTCTTCTCTTTCCTGCCTAAGCATGGCATACTCGTCTAGCATGGCAAGGAGGGGAACCCCGTCATAAGTAAATGATATGCCACGATCCTCCTCCCAAGCACGAGTTTTGGCAACCAGTGTCTCAACAAGAGCTGCATGGCAAAGAAAACCAAATGAAAAAGACAAGTTTCAAAAATTAACATGCAAGTTAATCCCCATACCTCAAGGCTCAAAGAACTGTAACAAAGCTTTAGATCCAGAATTAAATGCTAAATTTTTTTGCAAGTATAACCAAACAGAAGAGCAAACGAATCCAACATGTAATTCAAAGTACATTTTCCCCAGTTTTAAGCATACCAAATATTGTTAAGATTAAAAGTATCTACTCCCAGATTCTATCCATACCTGGAATTTTATTAACTTGATTCTAAGCATACCTGGAATTTTATTAACCAGGATTCGGGCTTTTTCTGCACGCTTGAGATTTAGGTGTGCACCTCTACTTGCATTATACCTGTTATCATCCTGATTAAGCAAGACAATCTCAGTTAGGTTCAGTAATCTCTACCCGTTAGGAAAATTAGAGTGGGTTAAACATATGAAACCCGTGCTTATCCTATCACCCTCACAGTGGCATTCCACACACCAATTATTGGTTACATGAGTCTCTCTGTTCCTATAGGTCAAAATTCTTGATCACCCTTTAATTGAATGGAAGGAGAACCATATGAAACACTACGAGTTGATTGGAAGTTCATGGGAATTCCCAGTCCACGTAGAATATATACAGAGATATAAATGCTTAGGCAGAGATATGAAATACAATAAGTACCCGATTATAGTCTTCAAGCCAACTCTCTTCCTCACAGGCTGACATCCATTTCTCAACTTTGTCCAATATTTCCTTTCTACTAAGAGCTTCGTCTTTTGCTTTTACTATCTGATTGTCCATGTCAGCCAGTAATTCCGCAGGCTCAACATTCTCAGAATCAATCATTGCCATTATTTTTGCCCTGGCAGCCTCTGGATCTATTTCTATATGAGCATGGACAAATATCTCTTCAAGCTCTGTTTGTCTTTTAAAAGCAATTTCCTTCATCCTGCTAGATTTGAGCTGATCAAGCCGCTCCACTTCCACCTCAGCCTAGAAAAAGAAAATATAAAAAAAAAAAAAAGAGAGAAGAATTCCCACCAAATACTTTTAAATTTTCAAATGTGAACATAGTAAGCTGTATACCTGCTCAATCAAATCCAGAGCCAGAGCCCCAGGAACGGTCACCTCATCAACTGATGCCGAAATGTTGCATGTGACATGGTCAAATAGTTCCCTTTCCTCCTCAGGAGTATCCATCAGATTCCATAGATCAATTAGTTGAGAAGCTAGCTCTTGGAGCTGCAGATGAAGATAAAAGTAAAACTTAATTAAGTTCGGTGGCAAGACGCGATGAATCAAACAGATAAAGAAGTATAATTTAATATAAGTGCAAAGACTGAAAATGCAGAATAGATTACCTTTTGCAGCCTCTGCTTCTTATCTTCTTTTAGGGATAAGACTGTCTTAGCCAGCCTAGATAGGGTATCATTGCTAATGCTCTTGGACTGCACGCCAGTTGAGTCATTTAAGCTGGGGTGAACCTCAGTAACAGTACTGAAGAAGTCCATTCCGAGGACTGCACAAAGATCATGCACACTGCTAACAAATTCAAGCACCTTGTGCAACCTATCACTCTACCACATCAAACGAGTAATTGACAATGATCAATCCATAGATGGTATAAGCTAGAGTCAATGTCAAAATAAGTAGCAAACCGTTCATCAGGGCAAGTAATTTACCTTCTCCTTTTGAAGTTCTTGAAGCTGGGCGTGATACTCATCTAACTTCTTCAGTGTTAGGTCAGACTCATCGACAGTAGGTGTTCCTACATTGTCACTTACGTTGAGGTTCCCTGCAATTTCTCCACAAATCTTTTGAATCTGTGACTGAACATCAGAAAATTCCTTTACTCTCTCCTCTTTCTGTTTCCATAGCTGCTCAAGTGCCGGTGCAATAGCAGCAAGCTGTTCCTTGATTGTTCCTAAAGTCTTCTCCGGCTGTAAACAAACCAATAATGTATCATCATCTATGTTTAATGAGCAAGCAATTAGCACGAATTCACATGCATAGATGCTCCGTGGGGGATCCAAAATAGGTAATAACTCACTATTCCAACAGAACTTTTTCCTCCAAGAGCAGATAGGAGACCAGATAGTTCAAGTTTGCCATCAGACAATGCCTGAAGTAGCTGTGCCCTTGACTTTGCAGCCTGCTCAACCTTCCTCTTATATACATCCAAGCACTCCTGCTCCAACTGAAGTAGCATCTTGTCACGTTCCTCGTCATTCTCTCCTACTTCATCCCAAATTTCCTAAAGAACATCCCTGATTTTTAATAGACATCCACAGATACAAAAAGTGATTGGGATGGAAGATTAATTATAAACATGGAAGATACCTGCAGCTTCTGGAGTAAAGAACCACAAGTGGTTTCTCCATGTAGAGGATTTTGAGCATCCGTCACTGCCATTCCCGTCAAAACACAATCTAAACTGCACTATAGGAAGCATTGAACATCCATTCAATGTGAGATTATGATTCGCCAAAAGTGCACAAGGTATAGTTTGAATCTATTTACCTTATTGACCAGCAAAAACTACAACTTGACCAGTCAAGTAAAACATAAACACCTGTCCGCATCATTCATGAAAATACACTAGTTAGTCGAAAGCAAAGCAAAGGACTTTTAGAAATAAAAAACAGGTAGACAACCCATGATTAACATCTCCCAAATGCTTAGGCATTAACATAAAAAAATGTACAGTACAATTCACCAAATTTTGAAGATTGAGACAAACCCATCAGAGTAGTCATCATACTCATCACACTTGTTCAATTACAAATATTCATTTTAATCCAACAATTTTTTATTCTTAATATGATACCAAACTAGGCACATGTAACTGAAGTTTCAAACATGGATCATGTCAATCACATACTGAGCAAAAGCAACACGTGGAACCAACACCCATATTACAGCTTATGAAACAAATGAACCTTATTTAATTAGTAGAAAAAGGTGAAATGAGAGTTCTACATCTTGGACATCTCAACATACATCTGGAGCTTCTAGGACACCAAATCACATAGGACAAAAATGTTAAAAGGGGAAGGAAAAAAAAAAAAAAAAAAAAGGTTGAAGTGGTCCATTCAACTAAGCCCACTAAACTAAGCAAATTCACCACTAAATCCAACATTACAAGAACAAGATCTCAAATTCAACAACATTTATAACACCAACAAACACAGTCACATAAAATTCACTTCACACTCACGCAATAAGACCACAAACCCCCCAAGAACCTCCATTTCTACCAAAAAAAAGCTCAATTAACCAAAACCCATCAACCCCAGTTGGGAAACAAGAACAAGAACGAGCTCAAACGACCCAGATCCCTCCCCTGTTCCGGATCAAATTAATCAGTCCCCAAAAGAAAGTGATAGTGTCAAGGAAACAATGCTTACCCAGATCGTCCTTAGAGCTAAGGATTTACGAGCTTTGTGGGCTTCAGATCTAAGCGAGCTTGAGCTTACCGAGTGTTCTTCCTAGAGAGAGAAAGAGAGGAGGGAAAGAGAGAGTGATGGAAGCTAACAAAAGACACACAAAGAAAGAGAGATACACACAGTCACACTGGTATGAGTATCCAGGGGAGACTGCCTCTCTCACACTCTCTCTCTCTCACGTGGGGCCCGCTGTATACACCCCATAATCAGCTATTGTCCGAAAAAGTTTTTATTACGTAGTTCTCCTATATTTTTGCTTTTATTTACGAATATGACACTGCTGGGATTTTGAGACTGTGATGACTCTAAATTACCCTTTTGTCCCTGTAGTTGACCGATAATTGCCGATAGTCACTGCCTAGGTTGGGCCCATTAACCATCATGGCCCAGCTTCAAAATAAAGAAAGTAGTTAGTAAATAATAAAATGTAAAATAAAGGAAATATATAATTGGTCCAAATCAATGCATAGAAGTGTTTATGGTCTTTTTTAAATATATATATATATATATATAAATCAAAATTTCAGAAATTATTTTTATTAGTAAGTGATATCTACGTCAACCTACAATATTAAATAATAAAGATCTAAATTCCGAATCCTACCAGAAAGCAGTACTTAGTAACTCACCAAATTTTGGATTTTGTCTGTTAAAAAAGAAAAAAGAAGCAAATTTAAAGAAAGCCAACTGTTGAGGAGGGGTAGGAGTGAAGTGACTTTTCTGCAATTTTAGGGAAGAAGAGGGGCATTTTTGTGCGGTGCTATGAATAAAAATTAAAAGTATTGGTGTATGTTAAAGCAAAAACAAGATTTGGGGGCCAAATGTCACATTCATGGCTTAGGTGTCATCACGTATCAAATAGGTCCCTATCTTTTAATGTTTTTGGGTTGCAAGGTCACTGATATTTTTCATGTTAGCTGAACATAGATTATCTTTTGAATCTTTTTCTCATATCATAATTTTGGTATTACGTGAACAACCATCATTAGAAAATTATCTGGTCAACTTAGGAAGTCATCATTCACGATATACTAAATTGATCTCATTCTTTAACATACTTTTAACCCCTTGTTAAACCTTTCTTCTAATATACGATAACTTCATTTAGTCTGGCATATTATTGTTCTTTTCTCATTTGTTTATTTAAACAAAAACAATTTTAAAGAATTTCTTAAGCGATGTCTCCAGACATTCAATAGCCACTTTGTTTAACCCATAGGCATATAATTTAGCTTAAAATACCCACATGTCTTATGTGTGTGTATGTCTATATACAAGTAAAAGGTACCGAGTTAATGACACGATTGGTCTTAACGTAATACTACTTTGGTCAACTTTTTTTTTGTGGTATTTAATTATTAAATATTTCTTTTTTTAGCATAATTAATCTTTTTGACATATTTCATCTGAGATTTTCTTAAAATTCATTTGAATGAGAAAAATTTTGCACTACTGCTCTCAAATTTTCAATTATTTAATAATTTGATCCCTATTTTTTTGTACTCATATTTCTGATTAACAATATTACATCTATTAATTTTTTAGAAAATTAAAATTCTAAAAAATTAATTTTTCAAAAGATTGACAGATGCAATAACATAAAGAAATTAACATTTAACAGAAAATTATAAAACTTTTCAGGTTTATTTACTATAAATAGTTAATTAATTTTTTAGAATAATCATTTGGATATAATAAATTTTTAGTCAAATTTGATTAGTATAAAAGTGTGTGAGTGATTTTTTTTATTTTAGAAATAGTAAGATAATTATTTTTTGTTCATAAAGTTATTATAGTTTGATTTTGTTCATAAAGTTACTATAGTTTGACATAAACTAAGGTTTATTAGTATAANCTTTTTTGAATTTGGTTTTTAAATGAACTGTTTGGTTTATATCCTTCTTTGAATTTTAATTTTTTGAAAGATTGACAGATGCAGTATTATTAATCGGAAATATGTGTACAAAAAAATAGGAGCCAAATTATTAAACAATTAAAAAATCAAGATTAATGGTATAAAATTTCTCTCATTCAAATGAATTTTAATGAAATCTTGGATGGAATATACTAAAAAGACTAAAAATACCAAAAAAAGAAACGTTTAGTACTTAAATACCACAAAAAAATTGAAGACCAATATACTAAAGTGATAATAAGTTAGAAACCAATAATGCCATTAACCAAAAGTATTATACAAACAGTCAATTGCCTTTACCATACATCTACCTATGTTAAACAGATTTGTCTATTTTACATGTTTCTCGAGTCATAGGGGACGGCGGAAAGCAGGTCACGACGATGCAAGGGAAATCACGGTAACCACGGCCCGTGATTTCTGGAGTAAGTCATAATGAAAAAAAGTACTCAATCTTAGAATTGAGAGCCAGAAAGCTCCCAGTTCCAGGATTATATATACAAGCCTTGTTTCCCCCTCTGGAGGAGGAGAGATACATATAGACATATATAGAGAAAAACTTAATCTTTGCTACTCAACCTCAGGGATAAACAATTGACTTAAGCATCGGAGAGTCTTTGCAGGTGGCCACCCCCGTCTCTCCGACCCGACCTGAAGCTAAAGGCACTCTGGGATAGCAAGGATACGTGGACAGTTGGTAGATACAACATCAGCAGTTCAGAGACACGTGGACAGCTGGTAAGAATCGCATCAACAGTTTGGCGCCGTCTGTGGGAATCGTTGAGCACGAGAGAAAGAATAGGAGTATCACAATCGCGCTCTGCCCGAACAAAAGGCCATACAACGTCGAATGGCACCCTCAAGAATGACAACCAGGAGCACACGTCCTGATGCCGAAGGTAGCTCCCAGAAAGCACGACCAGGTCTGGAGCAAAAGCTGGACCAAATGCTTGCCGCCCTGGCAGAAGCAAACTGGAAGGTAGAGATGGCCCACGAGGCCGTCCTGGGTTTAAAAGATAAAGTCACAGAAGTGCGCAGAGATAACGCCTGCCTCGAAGGGCTACTGGCAAGCGAAGCCAGGAGCAGGCGAAGGAAGAACTTTGACGAAGAGGTCCAACAAGAGTCTGGGGGCCAACCGCTGAGGGAAGTCCCTGCTCCATCCAGATTGCGGATGCAGGAGGAGCGACAAAGCCAGATAAGGCCTTTCCGGGCCAGAGCAGCGGTAGACAGAAGACACCAGGAAAGCTCAGAAGGTGCGCTTCCTAACTGGAAACAAGAAATAATGGCAGAACTGAGTAAAAGGCTCGGGGCCCATCATAGCCTGACCTCCGATGATCTGTAGAGCAAACTGTGCGAGAGATCAACCGGACAGTCTTCGCCGATTGGATCTAGTTGGAGCCCAAGCCGAAGGACTTCATAACCTCGACCTTCAGACCGTTCGAGGGAAAGACTGACCCCCTCGATCACATATACCACTTTCAGCAGAAGATGGCCTTGGAGACCAGGGACGAGGCTGTGACCTGCAAAGTCTTCTCCACTACCCTAGCAGGGCCGGCCCTATTATAGTTCAGAAAACTCCCAGAGAAGTCTATAAATGGGTTTGAAGATTTCTGCAAACTTTTCTTAAAGCAGTACGCGGGCGCCTGGAGGCAGCAGAAAACCATGTGAGACCTCGACTGGTTAGAGCAATCTGCGAATGAGTCTCTGAGAGAATACTTGTCGTGTTTTCTAGAGGTAATGTCCTTAGTGCATAACGCTGACTCGGCCCAAGCCGCGAGCTTGTTCGTCAGGGGCCTGCAGCCAGGATCGATGCTCTTGGACAATCTGCATTTGAATTTGCCATACAACATAGCAGACGTCTAGGCAAAGTCGGAATGGGTATTTAGGGTGCTGGAAAGCCACCAGAAAGCGTCCAAAGCCTCCGCTGTGATAACAATAGCTCCAGTGCAAACCCCGGCCCCGTAAGGAATGAAGAGGCTTGTGCCGGCCCAAGGACCAGCTCCGAAGCAGGAAGCCCCAGCCCAAGGCAGTCAAGAAAACGGCAAGAGGAGGAAGATGTTTAAGGACCCTCTGCCAAAATACGAGCTCAACACGCCGAACGATGTGATCTACCTCCAGAACAGGGACAGGGACATTTTCAAGGACCCGCCTAAGTCCAGTGTTCATGAGTATATGAAGAACAGGAGCAGGTACTGCCAATTTCACAAAGATCACGGACATGATACCATCAACTACCGTAGCCTTTACGCGCAGGTTATAATGGCGATCCAAGCAGAAAAATTAAAGCAGTACGTGAAGACGAGCAGAAGCCAGTCGAAGGAGGACGCCGCCAGACCCGAAAAAGGAAAACAGACCCAAGCCTCCGGGTCAGGAGAGTAAGCTCTGAGAATAGTGCCGACGATCACAGGTAGACTAGAGCCGACCCAGGATCAGAAGGAGAAGAAAAAATGCCAAAAAAGGACTTAAGAAATGGTGAAGCTGTGGTGCCCAAGATTCTCACATGTATATTAAGCCAATAATAAATATGTTCTAATTGCATATTAGGCATCTAAAAGTTGTTAATACTAGTTTTGTAGTAACATACTCATTCATTATGTTATGTGCATTTACATATATGTTATTACACTAATGATTATCGAAGTGTCCCAATGCAGTGTAAAGGTTCAAAATCCTCAGAGAGAGAGCTCGGTGTACTAAAAGAACAAAGAATATAATTATGGAAGCAATACTATGTGCACATGGATTAAGATCGTACTTATTGATAACTTAGTCAAATAGTAATTTTTCGGTAAAATGCATCTTTCATGCTTTTCAGAACCAAATTCACTGTGCATTTAACCCATCAAATAGCTTTAATTTAATGTTTTAAACTTATTTCTAGTATTTTCAAAAATGTTCGTTCAAGGTAAGCACGAGATGACAGTTATTATACTGAACTGTGTTTAATTACACTAAGCTAGCTTAGATTCAGCTTAATCGCGTAATGTCATCTTTGTGCATTCTATGATTTGGGCAATTATACTTTATTTGCATTATCAATTAGAGTCTAATAGACTTTCTTTTTATGTTTACTAATTGGTTATGGGGCTAGGTTCCACTAAATTAGAATAAGATTGGTCATATAGGATCATAAGTCAAAGTATGACTAGATTTCACTTTCTAAGCTAGGTTTCACCATTTTGGTCTACACTTGGGTGTATAGGATTGACCAGCAATGTGGTGAGTATGCTAAGGATGTTTTAGAGCTTGACACATGGAAGGTAATGAGCAAAATACCTTAAATACCCCTTAGAATTTAAGTTATGCCATTCTTAGCCTTTAAGTATTGATTTTTGACCAAATCTGGTCATTTGCTTTTCCTTTCTCTCCAGCCATGACCTGAGCCTCTCCAATACTTTTTTACACTTCTCTCAACTTCCCTTAACCATCTCCAAGAGTTTCTAAATGGTAGAACTCAAGTTGGAGGTCTAGAAAACAAGATAGATCAAAACTAGTCAAGGTAGTTCTACTAATTTTTCTTTCTAGGTCTCTCCCTATAATTTCAATTCTCTACTTGTTCCCACTTAAATAATGGTTTCTTCAGGTTTTCTTAAGTCCAATCTAATTCTAAGCTTAGAGAATCAGTTTGGTGGAGGTAGAAGGCAAGAAATCCAACAAAAGCTCAAACTAGTCAAAGTGAGCATTATGTATGATTTTGAACTTATAGTTAATTTCTTTTGTGTTAGCCCTTAAACTAAAGCAATTATTTAGTGAATAATGATCCTAGGAACCTTATATATCACTGAAAATATAAAATTTAGGTGGAGGATTAAAGTTAAACCAAAGGCCCCAAAGATTGCTATTTATGGATTTAAGTGTTTTCATGTGTGGTAGATTAAGTTTTCCAAATTTGTAATCTGATTTCTTAAACTTATAGTATATATTTTATTGATTCTATTAGTTATTACACTTATTTGATGGCTGGTTATGATGGCACACAAGTGTAAAAGTCATTTAAACTTTGTAAAAGATTGAAACGAATTCAAATACACTTAGGTTGTTCCAAATGATCCTCTTTGATGTGTATATATGGGAATTGGATTGTTAATTGTTATGGCAGGTTTAAAATCATGATTTTAATCATGTGGGAATATCTCTAAAATAGGGGAGGTATTGTCCAAATATTTTTAAAATGAAATGACACCATTTAGGAGCAAATTGAATTGTTTTTACAAAATTATATATATTTTGGATCATTTTGTGCTAATGAACTAGCATTCATATTTTAAATACTTTTGAACAGTTTTTCAATGCTAGTTATTAACTACTAAGTACCTTAAGTGATTTATACACTCCTGACTCATTTTAAGATTAAGTTTCTTAAATTGGTGAAAGTTTTGATTTCGTTCTTGTTCAATTATCTTGACGCATTCTTTTGTAAAATGTGCACCTTGAATAATAGTAATTTATGACAGGTAATTAGCACACCAATCTCTAGAGGATATTGACCCTTTCTACTATCAATTCCTATTCAAGGCACAAGGTAAGTAAAGACTTACAACTGCATCACAAGAACTATATGGAAGATGTATTTATGTGAAACTTACTTATTCCTGAAAGTTATGAAATGGCATGTGCATGGCATGTTTTTCATGCAAATGGAGACTTTTATTATAAGAGTATTTGAAAGTGAGTACCATTGTACCAATTTTATAAGATAAATTTTAATGGCAATTGCTAGTCTGTCGGAGTAGGGTAGGTAAGTCTGTTGATGCAGACTCTCCCGTTGAAGCGGAACTTGCGGATCTTATGAAATGTCTCGTTGAAGCGGGACAATATTAGCGCGGTGTGGGATGCCCCTTTGATGAGGGAAGGAGTTTTCAAAAAAACCTTACACGACGGTCGCACCTTATTTTACTCTTGGCCAGAGTTTCCGCCTAATGTTATCACGGCCTATTGACTTACGGGACAAGCAATGTACTAAGGGGCCCAACTAAGAATAATTTTTAAAGAAAATACATGGACTCAAATGTTTAAGAAAAAAAAAGGGTATAATGGGAACTTTATGAGTTTTAAAGCATTCATAAGCATGCATAGTTTTTACTTACTGAGTTTTAGCTCATTTTAGTCTTGTGATGTAGATGAGGAGGCACATTTTGGTATTGACTAACTGGTTGTCTGACTTACCTTTTGTCGCCATGATCATACAGATGTAGACGAGCTTGTCCTGTGGGCGATATTTTTGTTTTAAGATATTTTGGTGTAATGTAAATACTACTATTGATGGCAAAATCGACTGGTAAAAACCTCTTTTGATTGTCCATTTTGTAAAGACACTTTTCACAAGAAATGCCATGCAGTTGCTTTTATTTAAAGGTTTTACAAAGTTCAAAAAAAATTTGTCCACCTTTTTATCAAAACAAAAGATAATATTTAAAAAAGAATAATACTTCATAGTTTGACTGTATATGACAATATGATTAAACTAGAGGGTGTTACAGAAGCGCCTGAGGGGGATAGACCATTCCGTGAACCATATGACGACGGGAGAAAGCTATGCCTCAGTCACCCCCATCGCCTTCATCCAATAAGACTTGACCATGGTGCGCCTGCCTCATGATGACCCCTTGGTGGTTAAGCTACAGATCGACTCCGCGTTGGTCGGAAGGGTCCTAGTCGATGGCAGGAGTAGCGTCGACGTCCTGTTCCTTAGGGCGTTCGAGAGCCTGAATCGAAATGCGCTCAGGCCGACCTGTCAGCCGCTGTTCGCCTTCAACAGTACTAAGGTCAGCCCCCTGGGCATCGTGACTCTGAAGGTCTGCATTACGGAGAGGTCCTAGACGTGGACTTCGTCGTCATTGACTACCAGTCTTCCTTCAACGTTATCATGGGAAGAGGGTGGATCAACGCCATGCATAGTGTCACCTCCACCCTCCACCAAGTCTTAAGATATCTATCAAAGGACGATACTTCCATGATAGACATTAAAGAAGACCAGGCCTCCACGAGGAAATGTTTTTCGACCACTCTGAGGGAAGCCGATGCGAGTGCGAGCGCGAGCGCCTCGATGGGGGATAGATAGCAATCAAAAGACCGCCTGCCAGCATACATGAAGCAGATCGAAAAGGAGTCTGATGGGCTAGAATCCATGATTGAGGAGCTGGTGGCGGTCCCTTTGAAAGAAACAGAACTGGCGAAGGTAGTCTTAATCGGGGCCCTGCTGCCCAAGAAGGAAAAGAGCGAGCTATTGGGGTTCCTTAGGCAGAATGAAGATTTCGTCGTTTGGTCCCATGATGATATGCCCGGGATAGACCCCTCACATGCCTGCCACCGATTGAATGCAGATCTCAATTTTCCTCTGGTTAGACAGAGGCCCTGAAGGTTCATGCCGGAGAAAAACAGGGTGATCACAAGGAGGTATACGCTACTAGAGAATGGCCTGATCATGAAATACATATACCCGTGCTAGGTCTCCAACCCAGTGACATCACTTGCATAGACTTCACCAACCTGAACAAGGCCTGCCTGAAGGATAGCTTCTCCCTGCCAAGGATCGACCAAATGGTCAATACGACGGCTGGTTTCGACAGGATGAGCTTCCTGGATGCTTACTCTAGATACAACTAGATCCCTCTATACGAGGAAGACCAAATCCACACAGCATTCATTACGGAGCGAGGTTTGTACTGTTATAGACGTATACCTTTTGGCTTGAAGAATGCGGGGGCGACCTACCAGAGGCTCATGAACAAAATATTCACCGAGCTGCTAGGGAAGACGATGGAAGTCTACATCGACAATATAGTCGTAAAGAGCAAAGAAGCTTCAGACCATCTGGGGTATCTGGACGAATGTTTTCAAATTCTGAGGCAATATTGGATGCGTCTGAACCCCAAGAAATGTGCGTTCGGGGTGTCTCCAGCCAGTTCCTGGGGCACATCGTGAGCATAAGGGGCATTGAGGCCAACTCAACCCAGTTGTCCTCAATCGCAGATGTGCAAAGACCCTCGACTATTCGGGAGGTCCAGCGCCTAACCGGGAAGATAGGCGCTCTCAGCCGGTTCGTCTCCAAGATGTCTGACCGATGTAAGCCTTTCTTCCAGTGTATAAAGAAAAGCTCCACTGTCGTCTGGGGGGAAGAGCAAGACAAGGCACTTACAGAGCTCAAGCTGTACTTAAGTCATCCGCCTATCCTGGCTTCCGCGGCAGAGGTGCAGCGCCTATACGCTTATTTGGCAATGATCAAAATAGCGATCAGCGCCGTACTGTTCGTCGAGGAGGACAGCAAGTAGAAGTCAGTGTTTTACGCAAGCCGCATGCTCCTGGACACCGAAACGCAATATAGTATGGTAGAGAAACTGGTCCTGGCTTTGGTCAACGCTAAGAAAAGACTCAGGCAATACTTCGAGGTACACTCGGTTACGGTGTATACGGATTTCCCCATCCGACAAATCTTGGCCAAACCGGACCTATCGGGACGATTAACCAAGTGGGCTATTGAGCTGGGGATATACGACATCGAGTATCAGTCTCGAGTGGCAAAGAAAGGGCAGGTCATGGCGGACTTCCTGGTGGAAATCCAATCCTTCAGCGAGCCACACGACCCACTTCAGACATCTCCGCCTCACATCCTTCAGCCTGGACCCTCTACACCGACGGATCCACGAACACCACGGGGTCAGGTATCGGAATAGTCCTGCAGACCCCAGCAGGATTCAGGGTAGAGAAAGCTTTGAGGCTCAAGTCCCAGGCAACGAACAACGAGGCGGAGTACGAGGCACTGTTACAAGGCCTTGAGCTGGCTCTGCACTTCGGAGTAGAGACCATCGCAGTAAAGACTAACTCGCAACTAATCGTGGGTCAGGTCAGGGGAGACTTCGAAGTAAAAGAGCCAAGATTACACAGGTACTTCTCCAGGGTAATGGGGATAAAAGCCCGCTTTAGCAGTTTCGATATCGGAAAAATACCCAGGGAGATGAACCAAAAGGCCGATGAGCTAGCAAAAAACACGTCGATCGGGGGGACGACTGAACATACAGAGAATCTGCTAGAGGGAAAAAAACACAAGAGACCCCTTGGAGACCCCCGCACGCCACGTGTTTGCAACTGACTCTGAAGACGAAGCCTGGATGAGACCCATCACCCAATATATGATGTCGAAAAACCTGCCCACAGACCCCCAAAAAGCGAGGTCGATCAGACTAAAGGATGCCCGGTACTCGACGGTGGCGAGCCAACTGTATAGGAGATCAATGATGGGACCAATGCTGAGGTTCGTAGGTCTCATCGAGGCGCAGAAGCTGATGGAGGAAATCCACGAGAGAGCATGTGGCAACCACTCTGGTGGGCATAGCCTCGCCCACAAGGCCTTGACTGTCGGGTACTTCTATCCATACATGATGACCGAGGCGGCCCAGTTTGTCAAGAAATGTGACAAGTGCCAGAGGTTCGCCCCTATGAAGTGCCAACCCGCAGAGGAACTCCATTCGAACATAATTCCTTGGCCCTTCGCTAAATGGGGACTGTGTTGGTAAATTGACCTAACACTTAGGAAAATCATGCATACATGCAGATATGGAAAATACATGATCATATCATGAACACAGCGGAAAAATAGCAGATTTAGGTTTTAAATTTTTTACATGAAAACAGTTTTCATAACCATAACACACATGCATCATATATAGGATCATGTACAACATAAATCAAATCTAGATACAAAACCCTAGAGATGAGATTAGGGTTTACCTCTTGTAGCGTGTTCTTCCTCGATCACCTTATTGATGGTGATCAAACCTCCAACCTTAGATCTTCTTATCTATGCTCTTGCTCTTGGTTGACGAAGCGAGTGGGCACCAAGTCGAAACCTTCGTTGGAGATCGATCAAGAACGCCTTCTTGATCCTATAGAACACCGGGATGTGAGATGAGACTATGAGATTGTAGGAAACACTTTTCTCTCTCCCTTAGCCTAGGTTGGCCGAAATCTCTCTCTCTCCCTATGCCTTATGCATGTGACTCCTTATGAGTTACTGTATAGTTTTTCCTCTCATATATCTTATATATATGGGACCAAAAACTGCTAACCCTAGTCTAATTAGGATTGGGCTTGTTCTCCAATTTGGGCTTTAGGTGTATTTTTATAAATATGTCCAACTCATGAAACTTATTTATAAAAATACCAACTTCTGTGTAGAATCATTATTTTATACAGTTTTATGAAACTTATTTCACAAATACCACCAACCAATTAATGAGCTTAATTGAGCTAGACAAGGAACGTAATGGATCCAAATAATCTAACTCCAATAATATGATAAATACATAATAACTCTTATTATGGTATTTATATAAATATTATTAGTAAATGAGACACTCCACTAAAGGCCCAATACTGCACTCTTAGATTAAATCTCATGCCTTTTATAGAGATTTAATCAACTAACCTTGATTAACCGATCCATCTAGCATATTCTATATCACATAAATAATTCCTATATAATGCCGTAATTGGATAAGTGAAATTACCGTAATACCCATCTAACACCTATTTACTTTTAAATTACCATCTTTCTATCAAGGAATAATGTTGTCGAGAATTTTGTTCTCAATGGCCATTTAGACAAAATTATCAACCAATTCACAAAGTGAATACTAAGATCTTAGATTTAATTATTCCATAAATCTTGAAAGAACCTAAAGTAGCATTAATATATAGTGTCATTAACTATTTGGTGTTCCCATCAATTCATAAGCCATAACCTCCAATATACCAGAGTTCACCTCTAACTTCATAGAGGTTAGTCTTTTAACAAATTAAAAGGCTATAACCCATGAAAGCAAGTCCAGTCAAATATCAAGGATTAAGATTTATATACTAAGAGCTAGTTTATGATAATATAATAATTGAGTTACGGCACTCCAATTCTTTATATTACCTGGTCCAGTTTAATACACATAACTTGTTTATGTTGTATTAGTGTTTCTATCAGATACAAGCCTCGTTTTCCCCTCTGGAGGAGGAGAGATACAGATAGATATATACAGAGAAAAATTTAATCTTTGCTACTCAGCCTCAGGGATAAACAACTGACTTAAATATCGGAGAGTCTTTGCAGGTGGCCACCCCCGCCTCTCTGACCCGACCTGAAGCTAAAGGTATTCTGGGATAGCAAGGATACATGGATAGTTGATAGATACAACGTCAGCAATTCAGAGACACGTGGACAGCTGTTAAGAATCGCACCAACACATATTACTATTTTGGCATATTGATCATCAACTTGTGGTATTTAATTATTAAATATTTCTCTTTTTGGCATAATTAATCTTTTTGGTATATTTCATCTGAGATTCCCTTAAAATTCATTTAAATGAGAAAAATTTTGTACCACTGCTCTCGATTTTTCAATTATTTAATAATTTGGTCTCTATTTTTTTATACTCATATTTTCGATTAACAATATTGCATCTATAAATCTTTCAGAAAATTAAAATTCTAAAAAATTAATTTTTCAAATGATTGATAGATGTAATAACATAAAGAAATGAACATTTAATAGAAAATTATAAAACTTTTTAGGTTTATTTACTGTAAATAGTAAATTAATTTTTTAGAATAACCATTCATAATTACATGAACATTTGGATATAATAAATTTTCAGTCAAATTTGACTAGTATAAAAACGTGTAAGTGATTTTTTTTTATTTTAGAAATCGTAAGATAATTATTTTTTGTTCATAAAGTTATTATAGTTTGATTTTGTTCATAAAGTTACTATAGTTTGACATAAACTAAGGTTTATTAGTATAANCTTTTTTGAATTTGGTTTTTAAATGAACTGTTTGGTTTATATCCTTCTTTGAATTTTAATTTTTTGAAAGATTGACAGATGCAGTATTATTAATCAGAAATATGTGTACAAAAAAATAAGAGCCAAATTGTTAAACAATTAAAAAATCAAGATTAACAGTGTAAAATTTCTCTCATTCAAATGAATTTTAACGAAATCTTGGATGGAATATACTAAAAAGACTAATAATGCCAAAAAAAAAAAAAAATGTTTAGTACTTAAATACCACAAAAAAATTGAAGACCAGTATACTAAAGTGATAATAAGTCAGAGACCAATAATGCCATTAACCAAAAGTATTATACAAACAGTCAATTGCCCTTACCATACATCTACCTATGTTAAACAGATTTGTCTATTTTACATGTTTCTCTTTCTAATAAAAATTTGATTTTGAATAAGGACAGCGAATTTATTTTTATTTTCCCATTTTCCATTGTGTGTTAAAATATTTTGATCCGTGGCTCAGGTACCATCCAACGTTTTAACCAACACCAGGAATAACAATGACTATTAATTGAACAATGCAATTTGTACCAACTATTTCATTAAGTTGTTTATTTAATATTCATAACATGTGGTAAAATTGGACCAGGAACGGCTAGTGCATATTCAATTTTTTAGAGTTTGTAACTTACAATAGTCTAAAGAGCACTTTTATTACCTTTTTTTGGCCTCAAAGAAAGAGAAAAGAGAAGAAACAATACAAAACAAATGGCATGAGTACTATTTAATGGAGCTTGTGACTAACTGAGCCAAAAACTTAAAGCAATACCACTTTTATAAATCCAAAAGGGTAATTATTTTTTGGTTAATTAATTAAAAATTAGAGTTTATTAAGGAACTTTTGTAATTAAAAAAGATTAATACAAAAGTAAGATTTGACTAAAAACATGACTATCCATAGTGGGGTTTCACTGTGTGAAACATGAAATGTCACAAAAATCAATGTCAAGGAGCCAATGGCAGCAGGTTTGTAGGGTTTGCTTCATGTGGGCTAGGCAGGGAATGTACGGGTCTCTTGTTGGGTGTATTGAACCAGCCAAAATCCCCTCACATGTTCTTTGGATTATTAGATTATTTTTAATCCAAAGTAAGTTTTGACTAATAATTAGTTAGCAGATTTTTAATTTTAGATATTCCATGGCCTTTCCTGGGAAACTCTTTATTTTGGCCAACAAAACTCAGGAGACATTTTAGTCTATGATGTCCTTGCAAAACAAGAATTGGAAAGATTGTTAGTTTATATTGGAAAACTTTTCTGCAACCTAAAGTATGAAAGACACTTGAACATTTATTCTTAAATGAGATCTATATTTCATGTAAAAGAAAATCATACTTACTTTTAGTCCTAAAGGTATATTATCATTTTTATACTCTGTATTTTGATATTTTGTTCAGTTTATATCTTCTGTTTTGGTTATTATCAATATTAATCCTTAGATTTAATATTTGTTATAAATTTATACTCTGACACTAATTTAAAGTAGTTAATTTACTAAGATTATTTAATAAACTTATTCTCAGATAAGTTTTTCTATGGTTTATTTTTAATTTTTTAAACAGCAACTTGGTAAATTAACTACTCTAAATTAGTGTCAGTGTATAAATTTGTAACAGATTTCAAATCTAAATATTAATGTTGATAATAACCAAAACAGAAGGTATAATTTGAACAAAGTGTCAAAATACGAAATATAAAAGTGATAATATATTTAACATGTGAAATGTCTCTTTTAGTCTATTAATTAATGTGAGATTCACGTGAATTCTATGAGACTTAAAATAGTTAACACAATACTAGAAAGTAAAAACACACAATGCTCAAAAACAGGAAGAGCATTCCAAATTTCCAATTTGGAGGACCATTTGGAGACGAAAGAGGGTGGAGAACAACTCCGGCAACACTTTCTAGATCGAGTTCGTCTGGCCTTTCTCCACAGCTAACTTGAAAGCAAGCTCAGCCGCCAAAAATTCAGCTTCAAAAAGAGCTTGAATAGCAGTGAAACTGGCGTGGTGATCAGGAACAATAACTTCAAGGCCGGCCTTACCATTTTTTGAAAGGTTTGTCTATATTGATCTGTCAACAACCTAAGCTTGAATAGTTGTCTACATTCTTGTAAGCTAGGACACAATTCACCCACTAAACAAATCTTAGTTTAAGAGAAGAACATTTCAAGCAACTCTATCATGTCATTGTTATTTATCTAATATTAGTTTTCATGATAAACTATGCTCTAATGGTACATACCACATTGAAGCTCCATTGAAGAGAGAGAGAGAGAGAGAGAGAGAGAGAGAGAGAGGTAATTATAGTTTCTGGTAATTCTATCGTATCATTTTTTACAGGTGTTGAAAATTTTGGTGTTGCATATTATTGATAAGGATTATCTACCTGCTGAATATATGATGTTGAGGCTTCATTTATGATTTTAGGTTCGAGCTTAAAGATAAAAGAGTACCAAAATTTATTGTAACCCACGTGCCTAAAGGTAGGAACGGTTTTCTAGTGGACCTTCATGCCTGCGTCTGCTGACAAAATCAATGTCCATCAAGGGAAACGACAATCTCTTCACACAGTTTTCCGGTTCGACTTTCCACACGACGTGTCGTTTCTGAACGGGATAAAAATGGTCTACTGCTAAGTGGAGATAGGAAACAGACTAGTGTGGTAATACATTCCTTCAATGGCACTTTTATTATTCACAACAACGATTTTGTTAGATTATATAAAGGACATGTCTTTTTCCTCAAGTACTAGGACATCGGTATTTTTGTTGTCTTATGACCCATTGAGACATATTATACATACTTCATGAAATGTTTTCTCAAATGTTTATTGCAACTTCAAAGCTTGTACAACTTTCCCATAACATTGTATTCCCCTATCTTATTTTAAGGATGCTGTACACACCAAAGTGAAGAAAAAAAAAATCATAGGAGAAACAAAATTTTGAGAGAACAAACAAAGCCTCTCCACCAACATTTTATTCTCTACCCCACTTTGTCTCACCTTGTTATGTACTGAATCTCAGCATATTCTTTCAACCATTCAAGCACCTTTGCTCCCTCTAGAATCTCTTGGACCTGCATGATATGCTATGTTTGTTAATACTACTCTTTATATATGCTATTCAAAGAGTTCTTTGAAATGGATTTTGATACCAAAAGAAGGAACTAAAAGAGAGCTCTTAATCTTGAAATTATGAGCGGAACGCCATACTAACCTGTTCCCTCACGCGATCCTCGTCGTATTCTTGTTTCTGATGCTTAAATTCGGTGATAGAATTCTCAACCTCCTTGATAAGATCATCACTAGAAAACTGCATAACAAAATGCATATGTTTAATCAAGAGGTGATCTGGTAAGTAGCTTAAAAGGGTCAGGCAAATCTTGAGTTTTTTGGAAGGATGATGGAGTGTCGCTAGAGCGTACCTGCAAATTCTCGCGTTTAAATATATCTCCCACAGCCAGATTCTGTTTTATCAGTCTTGTTATATTCTCCCTCTGAGTTTCAAGGTACTCGTTTACAGTCTTTTGACTTGATAGAGAAGCCAATTGCTCATCACTTAGTTTCATTTTTGCCTGTGCAACCAGAAAATTAACACGACAATTGGTACATACACTCATAAAACATATACAAGAAAGGTTTGAATATACTGACCTGTATCTCTAAAAGATTTGCTCCATAGAGCTGTCTACCTTGCTCCTCAAACAGGGATTGTGGAATATCCACCTCCACCATCTGAAATAACAGAGACAGGCTATTACTATAAAAGACATAACACTTTATGGAGAGAAATCATGATCGTCCGAATAGGCCACTTTAACGAGTCCACCATAGATAAAAATTGCCACCGAAGAAAAGTCTAATTCAATCTTGATATTTCAGCATAAAACCTTGCAAAGCTGGTCAAGAATGGCATTATCTGTTGCTTGATCTTTTGCAGTTTGCTCCACTTCTAGGCATCTTTGCAGCAATGCTTTCTTCACCTATAATTTCACGCAGCACAATATTTCTATTTCATTTGGGACTTAAATTAGCAGAACGAACATTAGAAAGCAGCATTTGTACAGATATTAATTGTGCTATTACTTGTTCAAGAGTGGTGCATCCAGGAATGAGCTTGTCAGCAAGGGAATCATCCAACTCAGGCAACTCTCTGTAAAATAACTCTTTGCATTCAACCTAAAGGAGAATGAAAGAGCCAAAGAGTTAAACAACTGTGCACAGACTGGGTGTCAAGATAGGAAATCCAAAATGTAAGCAGATTCATCATTTCCTTTTCCATATTCAACCTACTCGCACAAATTTGCTGATTGAACTCGGAGAGAAATAGTAAAGATTAGATGCTTTTTCAGGGCAGAAAACAATATCAGTAAACATGAATCTGGTCATAATCAGAATTCTGCCACAAAGTTGATACATGGATTTTCAAATTTAAGAACTGGACAAAAATATTTATGAAAGTATCAAAGCGAACAAAAGGTGCAATGACCTTTCAGATAATAACATGCTTCCTTTTCTTATATATATGTTTTCTTCTTCTTCTTCTTCTTTTTTCCTTATTTTCCTTCTTTCTTTTGTTGTTTTTATCGATGTGTCTTTCCCTTCTTTCTTTCTTATATTGGTCAGTGTACGTAGGTGCATGGTTGTGCGGCTTATGTCTGAGCGCGCCTGCTTGAACTTACATACTATCTCCAAGTTAACAAAGGCTTTCCGAAAGCATACAATGACTTACAGTGAATTGAGCATGAACTCCTCGAAGATTTTCTTGTCTCCATGATTCAGGAAATACAAGTGGAAAGGACCTGGTTTCTCCTGACTGAATTCCAATTATTGAATCAAGGAAACCAGGCAGTACCTTATCACCATCTTCCGTATCAAAATGAAAACCTACAAAGATAAATAAGAGTTCAGAACAATTTTCTGAAGCTATAGTACTACTTAAAAGAAATTGTTTCAGAATCTTAGTGCATTTTCCAGACCTTTACTCTCAGCGGATGGAATTTTTTGAACATTTGATTCGTCTTCATCTGTTGTTGTTGCAGATATGTCAAGGACCGCAACATCACCAATCTGTAAGAGTTTCAAATCTTTTAATATTAAAAAGCATTTATGACAAGAAGGACAAAAGGTTTTTTATGCAGTTAGCTCAATTTTTTTTTTTAATCAACATGGTGAAAAACATGTTGTATCTCAGAATGCAAACAACTGAAAAGCATATTTTGGAACACATGAAGCTGGATTTTTTTTCAAATTGGTAATCAGTGATCAGCACAACTAAGATAATTCTAATAGGTAATTTTTTAGGGAGCAAATTTTACTTTTCCAAGTCTCTATTTGAAAAATTAATAGTTAAAATTAAAATAAAAAACCTAAATATATGGCATCGGCCATTGCATCTCTATCAAGTAGATTTCTACCAGGAAACCTGATTAAATTTTTGCTAATTTGACCTTTTCCAAAGTAGTACTTTGCAGGATTTATCCATCAATATTTACTATGTTTGATGCAACTATGACATCAACCTTTAATCGGCAAGCATTTTCACAATAAGAAGAAGGGAATTCAAATTTGAAATTAAAGCTTGAGTTACCTGTAGTCCTCTGTCGGTGACAATCCGCAATGTACCAAGTGACTTATGTCGGCGTTTTAGTTCTTGCTCAGAAGCTTTTTGAGCATCAATGTCACTGTCTATCTCAACAACAATCTTCAAGTTTTTGTATCCGTCCTCAGGAATCCATTTGATTTGAGGTGCCACATCAACTATGATATCGTATCTGGTGACAAAATGCACTGATAAGAATGATCATCTACATATGTATAGAGACAACGAGTGGCTTACAAATTGAAAGATACCAAGGACAAAGAACTGTAAGTATTGTGGAGTACATGAGCAAGAAGAAGGAATGAATGCACATTGAAGTAACTTAAAGGATTTTATGCAAATTGAAAGATACCAAGGACAAAGAACTGTAAGTATTGTGGAATACATGAGCAAGAAGAAGGAATGAATGCACATTGAAGTAACTTAAAGGATTTTATGCGTCAAACCTTAGAGAATTGAGGGAAGAATAGGTCTGCTCCATATCAGAAAATTTGGTTACAATACGGATTGAATCTCTCAAAGCCCTATCTGTCACCTAAAAAGTAAGAAAAGATCAAGAGACAGCTGATAAGCATTAAACATGGTGATGATAGTACAGATAGCAGAAAATACTTAACTCGTTACACAACTATTACAAAAAGACTATGAGTTAATTTGGTTTGCAGATAACTGAACGTCACAAAACCAAATGCATCGCAAATTTGCGATGATAAGTAGCACCTAAAAACCCTTTCAACAATAAAGATAAAGGAAAAGAGTAACCAAAATTGCCCAGTACTCACCGAAGACATGGCATGAGGGAGGGTTCTTTTCAAAATAGATTCAACTGTAGCCTTCTGAACATTTTTCTTTCCAACGTAATCTACAAGAATACTCTCTGGAACTCTCTTTCCTGGCCGAAATCCTGGTATCTGTACATATTAGTTTAATATACATCATTTGGCTACATTCACAAGCTAAAATCATAAATTGATCAACAACATACAACATGATCAGTATCAGTAATAATATTATAAATCATTCAATGATTTTAGAAGTTCATATGGTGCAAAAAGATTCAGTACAACCATATTCACCTTTGATAGCTTCATGAACTCTCTTATGACCTTATTGTAGCAATCATCGCAAACAGCTGGTGGAACTTCTATGCTCAGCTTAAGCTGCAAACATAGACATAATAGATAAAAAGACTAAATTTTCCAACGATAACAACGAATAAAGCTCACTAGCCTAACTTTAAACAAAAACAAGGGGAAAGAAAATGAGTTACACATAATAAAGCAAAGTCCCAGCTTCAAAATAGTGACAGATTAATATGGTTTGGAAACTTCACAAAGGACCAAACTTGAAGAAAAGAAAAAAAAAAAAAAAACAATTCAAAATGTGTTAACCCCAACCTATGAGAAAACACTAACTCACAGGAAAAACAATAAAGACCCAGTAAAGAAGCATATTACAGAATTTGTCTAATGTAATAAGCAAAAATAACAAAGACCCAGATGAGCAAACCAAGTAAACCTTGAGATGAAGGATTAACATACAAAATTGGCAAATAAAACGGCATCGAACACAGATAATGTCATAAAGATAACTCATTCTGGGAAACACAGAATGATAATTCCATAAAGAGACCATTCAAAGTGGGCTAATCCAATCTATTGGGAAACACACACTCAGAGGAAAAAAAAAAAACAGTAAAGAATCATTTCACAGAATTTGTCTAATGTAATAGGCAACAATAACAAAGACCCAGATGAGAAAACCAATTAAACATTGAGACGAGATATAAAATATAAAAAATTGACAAACAAAATAGTACTAAAGACACGTAATTTTTAAAAAGATAACTCACTCTGGAATTGGGTTCTTCAGTCTCTGTAACCTCTATGCTAGCCGGAAGCTTGTCTTTCTCTGCTCCAGGAGCGACCGAAGAAGATGAAGATGAAGAAGCCAAAGCCACAAAACGACAACAATTTCCATGAAGCTGAGACAAATTTGGTTGCAAGAACTGCCTTTGACAGGGATGAAATGGGAGCCTAAGAGAGCTTGAGGCTCTATTCTTGAATTGGAGAAAAGGGTCCGAAAGAGAAAGAGATGTTGTACGGATAAGGGAAAGAGAAGGACGAGAGGGGTTGAGATTGAGAAGGGCCTTAACGGAGCTACCGGAACCAATACAGAGCTCCATTTTTGGTCTCTTTCTTCTCCGAGCTTTCAAGATAGATTAACCGAGCGGGCTTTGAGGATAGAAAATTAAAAGTTATCCTACGTGTCAAACCGTAGAGAAAGACAGTATCTTTTTCTAAGAAAATTACGTTTTACACCCATGTTTTATGCCAATATTAAAGTGATACACTTTGGATGAAAATAACCGGAACATTTACCGTGAGAGATTTTTGTCAGTTTATGGGTGCGAAGAGAGTTGCAACCAGATAAACTTTAACGGCTAAGGTATGCTAAATTTAAAATTTAAACAATTTATAAAATTCAGAGAGTAATAATAAAGACATAAACTTTTGCACATGCTAAATTTTGGTTTCATTTAAGTTTGAGACAACATGTGATTTAACACTAGTTGGTTCATAGTCTTAGCATTAAAAACTAATCTCCTCAATATTACTATTGTTGTAAAAAAAAAATTAAATTAAAAGGTTGGTTTAAATAGAATTTTAATAACAATTATGTTGTACCATAATTTTGGTGCTTAGTGTTAAGGGGCCAACACATGATCTTGGAGAACCAACAATTCTACTAACTATATAGCCGCCAAGCTCAAGCTGGAGGAATTGTTGTTTCGGCTAACTTCTGAGATGACCATAAAAAAGATAAAACTACAAATTAAATGACCACCAATGAGCTCAACATTTGAGGTCTAGAATAAGTACCTATAAGCTCGAAGATGAGCACATGTGAATTAGGTTCATGCGAGCTCAACACCTCATATCTAGGCCTAAGATTAAGATTTGAGAGCAACCAAAGTCCATCTTCTCCGGTAAAAAACAGTGAAGTTGATGAAAATTGGCTTAAACAAAAAGTAGGTATTGAAAAAAAAAAAAAGAAAAAAAAAATCAAATCTGACTAATATAGTGGTTTTTTGCATAAATTTTAAATAAATATTTGATGTTGTAGGGTGTCATCGTAATTCTGACACAGGTTACAGGCTGCTAGTGTAATTTTATGTATAAAGTTTTGCTCTCGAAATAACGGTGTCGTTTTAGGTCCCAGCTGCCTTTTGTCTATCTTTGTCTCATTACTTAACCTCGTACTACAAAATAGTGGTCAGTGGGTGACTCAGTCTCACCCATTTTTCTCTGTTAACAACCTCCGAAGGAAGAAGAGAGCACCCGGAGAGGGAAAAAAAAAAAAAAAAAACCAGAAAACCAGAAAACCGTCCAAAAAAGTAGGGAAAAAAAAAAAGAAAAAAAAATTAACGGCGGGCCGGAAATGGAGGGGGTTGGGTCGCGATTGGGCCGAGCGTCGTCCCGGTACGGCCCAGCTGCCACGGTGTTCAACGGCCCAGTTAGGAAGTGGAAGAAGAAATGGGTCCACGTGTCCTCATCTTCATCATCATCATCTTCTTCTTCTTCAACCCTCAGCTACCACAACTCTCAGTCCCAATCCAACGGTCAGAACAACAACGGCAAGCCCCGTCTCCTCCTCTGTCGATGGACCCCACTTCCTCCGACCACCGCAGCCGACGGCTCCGGCGAGCTCGGCTCTGGCTCTGGCTCCGGCGGCGCGCAGCTGGATGAGCCGCCACGGAGGAAGTTCCGGTACACTCCTGTAAGTAAACTTCACTTACTCGGAATATGCATTAGGGTTTATGTTTCTTGCTGGGTTTAACTATAATTGATATGGGTTTCTTTTCTTTTTTTTTTTTATTCTTTTTTTTGGAAGAAAGATTAAGGGTTTATGCATTAGGGTTTATGTATTTTTGTTTTTGGTTTTCCATTATGAAAATACACATGCACATGCAAATGAATTTTGGAATTTTTTTTTATTGGTTAACCCCTTTTGCATGGGAGAAAATATGTTATGGTACTCTGATGCTGTAAAATCTTATTCCAAAAAGGGAAATTTATTTATAAATTTGAACAACAACAAAAAAAACCATCATCATCAGGGTACTATGCCCTTTAATCTTATGCTGAATGCTGAACTAAGAGCCTAATTTTATGTAAATTTGAGGTATTAATGGTGATTTTTTAGGACAGAGCAAGATACATTTGACTTTGAGTACTTAAGAAAGGAAGAAAATTGATTTCTATTGCTTATGTTTAATTTGATATTAAGGGGGAAAAAAAAAAAAGAAAGATACTTTTCATGTGATTTTGTTGTGTAGATTGCTGTACTGGAAGAACAGAAGAAGGTGGCTGAGAAAAAGGTCGAAGATGAAGAGAAAACAAATGAGATGGACCTATCTACGGCTGGGTCAACAACCATGAGTGATGAGATGAATGGGAAGCCAGATATCAATGATGCTTTAAAGGAAGAAACGGAGGTGGTACCTCTGAACTCTTGACTTCTTGTTCTTTTGGCAACTGTTCTTTGCAGAATAGGGGGCAAAAAACGAATTTCTTAACCTTCTCTCTAGTGTAGATTTTGTTCTATTGACTTATAGTTGCTTCTTTTTAAGTGTTCACTCTAACCTGAATGGGGTATCAGTTACATGCTTTGTGGTGGTGAAATTCATGAGGAGAGGAGCTCTTTTGGGTAAAGAACATTGAGAATGCAAAATTTTGTTCTGTTGATCTTGGAATACTTTGTTGTGCGAATCAGTTTAACGAGGGACTTTATGGCCTTGTCGAAAAGGAAAAACTTGGCAATGTTTATAGTAGTGTAAAACAAATACCCCCTTCCATATGTTTTTTTTTTTTTTTTTTTTTGGTGTGTATGTGGAAAGGATCCTCCCATAGGGGGGTTGAGTTGGTAAGTAGAAGTAGACTTGCACAGAACCATTGACCTAGATTTAATGGCCTATTCATTTGGATATTCCTGTCATGTTAAGACCTTCTTGTGGGCCATACACTGTCCTATTTGGTCACATTGCTGAAAAATCATAGTATGATGCTGCTTCTTAATGGTAAGGTATTAGGGTCTTTTCCGACAGCTTGAAGCCCAATCATCTCAGAATCTGGTCAAATGCCTGAATTTAATATTTTGTTCCCTCTTCAAAGGCCACTCGCCTTTTTATTTTTTTTAACTTCTTTCTGGCTTTGTTTCGAAATACCCATCAAACAGGTCTTGCGTTCTGGAATCGAAGAAAATGGAGAAATGTAGAATAATTCATTCTTTTGTACATCTTTACGCAGGTTATGGAGGAGGATAATGGGTCGCCAGGTTCAGATATAAACAATTTGGATTTGGGGTTGGGCTTGAAGGGCCCCGACGACGACCTTGATACTCTCAGTGAGACCAAGGAAACTCAGATTAAGAAAACAAGCTCAAGCGGGCTTTGGTCAATGGGGTGAAGCGTAAAGCACCTTCTTAATTCATAGCCGAAGCTACAACATAGTTGCTTATTGCATTAACATAAAGTTGGCCTTTATCTCACTCTTATGCCAACTGCTCTATCGTAAATTGAGTGTGATGACCCTCATCTTGTAATTATGTTATAGGCTTTGTTTCAAGCTTTTCTATAATTTAGCGTTAGGTGGTTGTAGTACATAATGAAAGGCATATGATTGCTTAGACTCAATTGTCTGCATATGATCCCCTTTAAGGCTTATCTAACTCCTATTATGTAAGCTTTAAAGTAATTCTGTATTCTTTCGTATGTCAACCTTCACCAATCCAGGTTCCACAACACTACAGAGAAGACGATAAAAAACGAAAGCAAAATCTCATCGCCATAGGTGGGTTACGTAGCGTACTTATGGCACGTATACTAATTCGTAATGGAGAGGAAAGGAATGAGAAATGCATCCTCGTAGAAAAATTAGAGAAAATCATAACATTTCTCGCTCATTGGTTTTTTGTTCGTTTTTGTGTCTTTTCCACTCATTCCCTCTACTCTTTCTATTCATTCTTTTTACCACTTATTTCCTCCACGTGTTAGCAAACATGGTCTTATTTCCCTTACAAATTAGCAAACATGTGTAGTATCTGGTTTATTAGCATGAATATATCTCATCATTTCCATTTTCACTCATTTTTTTTACGAATTAATAAACATAGCCTTGGTAACTACGTATGCTTTTATACGAGTTCTACACATTCCGATAACCTCTCAAGTCTAATCGATTGACTTTCATCACTGTAATAGTGATTAGCTTGCGGAATCCTATTCTTAAATTTATCCAACTACCGTCAAATTTCCTTCTCTAATCCTACACCAGAAATATATTTTATCCATCGATGGTTTAAGCTCCTGAAAATTTTTAGTACAAGTTGTCAAAAATGGTTCTTTCCATATGCCAAATATTAGGAATTAGAAACTTACAACCAATACAAACAAAAAGTTACCTTACACAATTTCACGCACAGTGCCACAAGAAACTAATAACCGAGCTCAGAACTGCTTTTAGTTTAAAATCTTCAAAGTACCATTGGCAAAAACGAAACCAAAGCAATCTAAGCTTAGTCGCACTGTTTCTACGACGAAACAATAAATAACAGGACCAAATATGATTGGAGGGGAAAACAAATTGTCCTATACTGTATGATGAAAAATCTAACTAGAAAAACTTATTGTCTATTGTACTTCATCCATTTTCTCAAACATTGCAAAATTTCTTGTTGATATCGGGAAGCCAAGCCAAGCTTTGAGAGCCCTAGTCATTATTTTTGCTAATCATTCCTCATCAGCTGCATCATTCTCCACGGCTTGAGTTACACCAACTTCAGCTGGCCGAATAACTCTATCATAAAGCACGTACCCGGGCTGCAATACAAATATATTCAACAAAAGGTATCACCCATACATGCTTATTACAATATAAACATCCCACACTTTCATGATAACTGTTTTGAGAACAAAAACCAAAGAAAGAAATCCCCTTGAAGATAATAATGAAAACAGCAATAAGAGCTCCAGAGAACAATTTTGAAATAGAAAGAATACCTTTAGAACCACAGCTACAGTCCCCGAGGGTTTGGAAGGATCTGGAATTTGGAATACAGCACTATGTCTATGTGGATCAAATGGCTCATTTATAGGGTCATATTTTTCTACTCCATACTTTTTAAATACCTGAAAGCAAAAGCATGTGTCAATTATATAGCAACGCATTCAGGGTCCCCTTGTCAAAAAAAAAAAAAAGAAAAGAAAAGAACATTATCCAATGCAGCAAGCACCAGCTGGTATTAAACACAAATTATACAGTAAATGCAATTTGAAAACGAGTTTAATTGATGTAAACTCATGTATATAGAGGAAAAGAATGTGATCTAACCCTTTTCTTTTTCCTTCTCAATCTATAAGGTCAATTTAAATGACAAACGAAATACAACATCTAAAACAAATGAAAGATACGGATATCTAACAGTATATCTAAAACAAATGAAAGATACAGATATCTAACAGTATATCCCCCGAGCTTAAAAGAAGAGAGGAAAAGAGTCTTCCTCTATAAATCAGAAAAGAGACTGCCAGGTTTTTGTGGTGAAGATGATATCCTTACCTCTATAAGTTGTTTTTCCGTCATTTCAACACCTTCTAGAAGCGTTTTAAGAAGTGGTACAGCACCAGCTGAATCCTTGGATGCATCAATCTTTGAAAAACTTTCTTTGACAACTGAAGAAGCTCTTCCCAAGTTGTCTGCAACATCAAGTAGGCTCTTTGCGAAATTCTGCAACATAATTTCAAGCAACTCTTCCGGGTAAGACTTCAGAAAGGGCATGAAACAAATACATTAAACGAGCAAAACAACATATACAAGGCAGGAAAAGGCTGATACTAAACCTGAATGGCAAATTTTTTGGAGTTCTCTGCTTCACGTCGTGTCCTCTCCATGACATTCTCCATTTCTGCATAGCTTCTGAGGACTTTATCTTGCATTTTCTCAATCTCTTTATGCTTTGACTTCAAAAGTTCTTCCTTCTCAGCAACAAGCTTCACCAGATCATCCATAGTCAGGTCCTCCTCGGAATCTGAATCAGAAAATGCAGTTCGTTTAGTACCTCTTCTCCTTCTTTTGGCAGTATGAGACTGGGAATCTGATATAGAACCTGATTCTTTCGTCTGATCAGCTACGTCACTCTGCCCAGAGACAGAATCTTCAGTTTGACTCTCTTTGGCATCTCCATTCATTTTCGGAGAGTCTCCATTGTTCTCTGAATTACTCCCATGTTCCTTTTCAGAAGGCTCTGGTGATGCAGACGAAGCAAATCCAAATCTTTGAAAAGGGGTAGAACTCAGATGGAATAGAGATACCTGGCTAGGAACAAACTAAACAAAAAAAAAAAAAAAAAAAAAAAAGAGACAAAAAAAAAAAGGAAAATGAAAAAGAAGAGCCCAAAGGCGTATTTAAANTTGAATTGTTTTCCAAAAAAGTGACAAAAATTTGTCGAAAATAGTCAATTGGGAAATTTACGTGCCAGATAGTAGGAATTGAGTTCTAGACTAACAAACACTCTTTATTTGGTACATTGAGATATTAGGAAAGTTTCAGGCAGCTAACTCCATGTATTGAATTGTCTTCCAAAAAATGACCAAAATTGGCAGAAAATAACCAATTTGGAAATTTAGGTGCTAGATACTACAAATTAAGTTCTAGACCAACAAATACTCTTTATTTGGGATCTTGAGATATGTGGTAAGTTTTTGGGACAAACTAAAGAGTGGTAAAAAAAGAAAAGAAATGGAAATTGTTTAGTTTTTTTTAAAGGATGGACGATAAAAAAGAAAAAAAAATAGAGATGTGAAAGAAAAAAAAAAAAAAAAAAACAACGAATCAGAAAATTTAAAACTTTTCCAAACACAATTTAGTTTTTCAAAACTTCAGCCTTGAAACTTCAACTAACAAAAAACTTAGATACATAAAACAAGTGCAAAATTAATAAATGAACCTTTTTTTTAAAAGGAAAAAAAAAAAGGCAGCCTAGACTTGACTGAAGTGAACCCATTAGAAACAGAGCAGTAACAAATAAAAACCATTATTCAGAATTTGTAATAATGAACTAACATGCCCACACACACACAATACAAAAACCAAACAGAACCCCAACCATGTCCTTTAAATTCAAATAAATCCTCTGATTCAGCAAAAAGTTCAAAATTTTCATCTGGGTAAAGAGGGTATAGCATAAAAAACAACATTTACAAGCAAAATAATCAAAATTGAAAATAAAAAATCACAAAGTGAATTGAGAAATCCACAAAAAACCTAAAACCCTAGCAAAACCCCACTGAAAAAAATTTAAATAAATGAGCAGCTATTGAGGTACCTTGTTGGGAGATTCATGGACAAGGGAGTGAAGCTGATTGGAGAGGCTTGGTAGGTGATGAGTTGGTGGAGAAGAGAGGAGCAAGGAGGAGCTCCTGGGGATGGTCCTGGAGACGCGAGCTAAAACCCTAGACGCCAACATGCCTAAAAAATTGATTGAAAGAATGGGCAAATGGAATTGAAATTGGTGAATGAGAGAGAGAATTGGAGTCGAGAGATTGGTACAGAGAGGAGTGATTGAGAGAGAAAACGAAGGAAAGTGAAGGAAAATGTTAAGAGGGAACAAAAGGGGGTGGTACTTGGGGAGGAAGAAAATCAGGACAAAGGGCAGTTGAGTTGGGGTTTTTTTGCTGTGATATTTTTCACTGACGAAATTGCCCTTGCTCACCAAGAAGAGGCGAAAGAGCTTGAAGCTTCTTCTCTGGGGATATTGAAGACGCCGTCGTTTTCACTTTTTGCCAAATGGATTGTAGCATTTTATGGTTCGTAGCATTGTGGGGTTTTATTTATTTAATTCATCGAGGGATGTATAGTTTTATGAATGAGGTTTACATGGCATAAAACTTTATAGATTTGGAAAAACTATCTATTATGTTATTAGGGGGGCTTATTAGCAAAATGAAACTATAGCTAAATAATTGAATGTATAGTCGATAACTCGATGTATCTAAAATATTTGATTTAGGTAATATGAAAAATTATATGCTTAGTATATTGGATTTAGTACATCATTCGACACGCCATTGTGAATTCTGATATATTTTTATCATTAGTTTATAAGAAAAAACAGGTGATGTGAAATGAATTATGTATAGAAAGAGGTGATAACTTTAATTTCGTTTCTTTTGTCATTTTAAGGTTTATGACCAAAACATTTCTGATTGGATTTTTTTAGGATAAAAGATATGGATTGGTGAAATTAGAAGGAACATTTGACTTAAGTCTTTTTTTTTTTTTTGAAATATTTAAATTCAAGGTTTTCTATTGTAAAATATGAAATCTGAAGGGAAAAATCGCAAAATACAAGTTAATGTATGATCAATGCCAAGGGGATGGAAGCTTCAAAGTGAAATCAACCATAAGGTTTTTCATGCGTGGCAAATCGGAAATATTTAGATAGAGCAAGGGTACTTTAGTCTACTCGGTTTTTTTTTTTTTTTTTTTTGAAAAGAACTCGATTTTATATTCGCTGGCAAAAGTTGTGTTAACTTTCGTTTTGAAGCCTCTAGAAGCTCTCTGTAGTTGAGCACCAACGATCGAACAAGCAGTTTTGAGGCCAGCATTATAATTACCATTACACATAACTTTGCCACTTTAAACACTAAACCCTTTTTCATCGGTTTAAGTTTTGTAAGTTGACGTTTGTCTAAACTCCTCGGTGAAACCTATTCTTAAGTTGTTTCAGTACTTCCCCACCAGGAAAATTGACAAATAAACTAGGCATCTTGCAAATTAAAATGCCTAAGAACTGAATTCATTACGCCACCTAGTTGAAAGTTTTCGAAACCCAGAACCGAAACCTAAGCAAATAATTACAAGAAATATTATATAGCAAGCATCTGAATTCCATAACAAATATCCAAACATGAAAATGGCTGGCAAGCATGAATCCATGGTTACTTAGGTGGTTGGTCATTGTTCTGTTTCAACAGCTTCTTCTGTCTCAGCAAAGTAATCATGCCTGAAATTACAAAGAGAGACGATTCAGTTAGAATTCAGGAACATAAAGCTTGCACTCAACAGCAGCTACTCTTGATAGTTTAGGATCTTAAAGATTTGAAGTGAGTTAAAGTAAAGGTCCATTTTCCCTTCTGGGGTGTGAAATTATGAAACATATTTAGTTGTTTCCCTTCTCCTCATCTTCCTTGTTCACTCCAAACCAGTAGCACTTATCAACTTGTTTACCAAATTAGTTTGGACAAGGAAAAAGATCATTCTAATGCCTTGAAATAGCTATAAATGTCATTTCTAACCATACACCAAATTGAAGAATACTTATTCCTGCTTACCTTATTTTGCGCGACAGTTGATACAACCCTGTCCCAGCCATTGCAACATTAACACTGAAAAGATTCCAGTTTTTCTGCATAAAAGTTCAAAGAATAAGAACATCCACAGGTTAAAGCAATCGTTAATAAAAACACTATAAGCACCTAACATTAAATATCTCATATAATTACGGGATTTTTGTGCATCATCAGAAGTTCATAACATTTCAAACACTAAAAGGTCAAAAGTGGTTTTGGCTTTTTAAGTGGTAAACTATGTTCTTAAACATGATCTATTTAGTAGGCGGATGTCATATTCTTGCAGCGGACACCAAACTCTCTGAGGTCAATAGCTATCCTCTGCAAACAAGCATAGTAATATTTAGAGAAATTTCCTACAACTTGATCTGTGCAAAATACCTGAGGAAGAAAAAGTTTATTGTAACTTTCTTGGGTGAGTTAAGTGGATAAGGAAGCTGAACATGGGTACAGGCAAGAGGAAAAAAGGCCAAGTATAACGACAGGGTGTAACAGTCTGGAAATGTAAATACAAATGTTATGCATCAGATTGGACCTCTCAAGGCTGAAATTTTATCATACCGGAGTGATCACCATACTGTAGCGCGACCATATTAGTCCAGTGCATGTAACAGCTGCAAAATAATGTACCAGTTATGATATAATACAAATCTTACAGCACATTAGAAAAGAAGGCAAAAAATGGAAAAAAGACCATATATTTTACTAAAAATCTGGAAGATATTACATCACCTTGCTTAACAAAGGCGTCTTTTTCTCTTTCTAAGAGATAAGGTGCATACCTATTTGTTGAGGATAAGAGAGCTTTTCTGGCGGTTTTGAGAAGTCAGCAATGTTTGCTATGCTAATGCCCCATTTGAAAGTTGGAGCCCAGAAATGAACTGCAAAGTTTATCCAAAGCGCGGATTACATTAACGCCTAAAAATAAAATATTACTAGGTACAGAACAAGAAAATAGGTGCTTTTGAATTGTGATCATTCATATATTGATCACAAAATCACTCTTTCATGTACTACATACTCTAATGGTTTCATGCCATACAGAACATCACACTACGTAAGAACATTGCAGCAGACAAACATGATACATCTATATTCCATTCCATTCTGCCTCATCCCAACAAGGAACCAGAATAATAGTCGGCAATAAATGCCATTCAAACAAACAGCTGCTAATCTAATCAAAGACACTACATCAAAAAACTTGGACTACCTCGATGTTTCTGCTGTTTCAAACTTTATTCACATTGATATTAAAAAAAAAAAGCCCATTAAAAAAATAATTCCCGGCCATCATTTACCAAGACCATGCTAAATCTCACAGAAATTCCCACAGTTAAATCCATCAAAGCAGAACAAGAGCACATAAGACTCTGGTCATCTCTTTTCAAATTCAAAAAAAAGCTTTTCAGGACCAGACCCCATAATCCAGACATATATAAAATACCCAGATGCAAAATTTCGATCTTTACTCGATTTGGACAATGTTTATACCATGATACCAGCATATGGGAATTTACAAAGAAGTTTGGATTCCAAACGACATATAAATAAGAAAGAAAGTCAGAGAATAAAGAACGAACTAGTTTTAGGGCCTGCCGGGTGGTTCCAGAAAGCTTGGAGCTTGGTAGCTGCCATGGATCGACCTCTACTTTCTCTCTCTCTCTGCGAATATTGTGCTCAAAGAGAGAGTGTCACAGTCGAGCTCCTAAGGCTGAGCTGTTGATTTAAAAATATTCTGCCTTAAATTATTTTTTCACATACAATACGAGGGGATAAAGATTAACAGGGTAAATTAGTAAATTGACACGTCTGCAGTCATCGACACGTCGTTCTGGTTTAAGGTCTGGTGCAGACATCTTCCTTTGTCGTTTCGAACTTCTGTTGTTTGATAAACGGCATACAATTTGGCATATGTGAAGTTTCCTCTTCAACTTGATTTCTCGTCAAACATCATATGGAAAAACGACAATGGCACCAAATACAACAAAACTCAATTCGTGATCACACAAACGACAACAATATCATAAAACGACACATTATTGGAAAACGACATGATCCGAGAAAACGATAAAAGATAAAACTATATGATGCGGTATTGATAAACAACCCACGATAAGTCGACAACAATCTCACCGAAGGGCATTAAAACAGAAAACGACTACAACCTCAGGAAACGAAATTATGTAAAAACGACAATGTTTGCTATACGACGAGAAGAACAGGGACCATTAAAATAGAATTAAATAAAAAAAATTGAAAGACGAGTCAAGGAAAAATCTTGTATAAATGACAGATTTCAAAGAAATTCATTTCTTTTTGGAAACCACAGTCCACAAATAAGTGAGAACATGCGTATGTCTTTTATTGTATATATAATTAAACGAAAAATGAGTCGAAAAATTTTCAGTCATTATCACAAATCACAACTATTCAGAAACATTAAAAGCACTAAACACTATTACAGTTATCTTTTCTTTTCCTCTCTTAAGTGCTCTTAAAAAGCATATCAATTCATTTCCCAAAAAAAAAAAAAAAAACCATAGAAATTAAGCTTGTTAACCTAATTTTTTCAGCATCATTTACAATTTTCATCTCTTTACACCTATCTATATCATCATATAAACGTTCTAACTCACCACCCTTTAACTCATTTTAGTTCCTTTCTATTCCATATATAGTCTTTTGGACATAACCATAACACCCTTCACGTGCAGCCACATTCCTTACTCCGGTAGATCATCTAAATCGCCTGCTCTCAAAACGTGATTTCATAACACAAACTTTCTTAGCCGTTACAAACACCAAATCTACATCGGAACCAGCTTTCTTCTCTTTTCATTTCCTACATAAAAAAGGGTACAATTTTCAGGCCTTTCCACTATCCTTATTTGGCATAACTGAAGTTTGGTACTTAAGACAGTGATTCACTATTTTGATGTAATGTACTATAGCCTTCAGGACATGTGATATGGTGACCACACGGAAAAAGGCAACAGAGAAACATAAAGGAAAGAACGCAGTTTCTCCAACAGGAAACTCTATTTATTTACCATCCTTTTTTATTATTAAAATGTCAATTAATGGTTTTAATAGACTGGTTTAGCTAAGTTTATGTTACCTATAAGGCCTATACTCAAAAGGGTTAGCCAACCACTGTCCTCACTAACTCTTGATCCATTTTAAATCACATATTAGAAGACAAAGGGAAGCATTATTGTTCTTGAGAAATTTAAGTCCCAACCAACTTTATCAACCTCCATTTATATCAAATCTTTTCTTGCCAGCTCTGCCAACCACCTAACCATTTTGTTTAAACAATAGAATCAGAGCCAAATGCCAAAAAACTAAAAGATTAAAAAATATGATGGCTGAGAAGGCTATTAACTGGTTCTTCTTAATACATATTTTACTCCAAATTCTTAAGATACATGCAAAAGTTCCAGCCATAATTGTGTTTGGAGACTCTTCCGTTGATGCAGGTAACAATAACGCGATTTCGACCGTCTTAAAGAGCAATTTCGAGCCTTATGGACGAGATTTCTTTGGTCGCAAGGCTACCGGACGGTTTTCAAATGGTAGGATTCCAACTGACTTCATCTCTGAAGCTTTTGGGCTCAAACCGACTATACCTGCTTATCTGGATCCAAGTTATAGCATTAAGGATTTTGCTACTGGAGTATGCTTTGCTTCTGCTGGAACTGGTTATGACAATGCCACTTCTGATGTCCTAGTGAGTCATTATAGCACAATAAATAACTATATAGTAAAACATGTGGACATATATATAAATATGCTGAAGTACTATTAATGATTACTTTTGTTTACTAATTTTCTCTGAACTTGCAGTCTGTGATACCTTTTTGGAAGGAGCTAGAGTACTACAAGCAATACCAGAAGGACCTGAGATGCTATCTAGGCAATGAGAAAGCTAATGAGGTTCTTAAAGAAGCACTTTACTTGCTAAGCATAGGAACTAATGATTTTCTAGAGAATTATTACATAATCCCAGATGGCAGATCCTCTGAATATTCCATAGAGGAGTACCAAAATTTTCTAGCTGGGATTGCTAAAGATTTTGTCACACAGCTTTATAATCTTGGAGCTAGGAAGATATCCATAGGTGGGCTCCCTCCAATGGGTTGTCTGCCATTGGAGAGAACTACAAATATTTTATCTGCTAGTGAATGTATTGAGGAGTATAATGATGTGGCTAAACAATTCAATGGGAAGTTAAAGGGTTTGGTTGAAGAGCTCGAAGTGAAACTTGCTGGAATTAGTCTGGTGTATTCAGATCCATATGGCATTCTCTATCATATGATTCAGAATCCCATCTCCTTTGGTAAGTCCTATAGTAAACAACAGAATCCCATCTCTTTTTGTGAATATGGCACTAAAAATAATTAATTATGAATTTTTATTGTTTATTTACAGGGTTTGAAGATGCAGCAGTAGCATGTTGTGGCACAGGATTGTTTGAAATGGGATATTTGTGTGATAAGCTGAGCCCTTTTACCTGTTCAGATGCAAATAAATATGTATTTTGGGATTCTTTCCACCCAACAGAGAAAACCAATGGTATTATAGCTGATCATGCTGTTAAAGGTCCCCTGGCCCAGTTTCTATATTAGAAACCATAAGAAGCTTAGTAGTCTAGTGAGTGTAATATCATTGTAACAATAATGTCTTTAAGGTACCTATTCCTTTTTCTTGCAAATAATAAAATGTAGACAATTTTTTTAGTTCAGTATCTGAAAAAGATTGGAGTTATCCCCAAACTGTCTCATGCATAAAACGTATTAATATTCTCTTTTCTCTCTATTAATGCCACAAAATGTTATTTATTTCTTCTTTTTTTTTTTTCGAAGGCCACAATATTACATCTAGTGGGACAGGCAATTTGCACAAGAAACTTTGACAAGCCAGCTAGTTTAATTGGAATTGGCAGACAGCTTAAAATTTATGGTTCTCTTTCTCAAATTCATGATGTGTGGCATGAAAAAGAAAAAGACGATAATTAAAATGAGCATAATCACTATATTCTACTTGGTAAGAAGTTGTACAATATTCCATCTAATAGGCTTAACACTAAGCGTTACGTAAATTTTATAGTATGTTGTTACGCATATTTTATTATATGGGTTTAGATGTTTCTTAGCATTATTTGTACATAAAGAGTAAAGTAATTTCGAAATTATAACAGCTGTGATTGAAGAGAACAACTACAAAGTCAATTAATTTGTTTCAATACAAATTAAGAAGAATGTTTTTTATCAGTGGAAATGTATTTTATCAGCCGAAATATTCAATCTACATTCGAATGCGCATTAAAAGAATTTCGCAGTAGGAATTAATCAGATTTATTTATGGAGCAAAGCAATTGCAATCATTTTTCATATCTATATAGAATAATATACATATTTCATAGAGAAATTAGTTTCAAGTACTGTCATACACAAAATGATACGATGTCCAGAAATGACGTCATACTCGTTCTCGCTAGAGAAATTCCTTTAATCCTTAGCAACATTGCCAAAAAAAAAAAGTAGGGTACTTACAGGAACATTTCTCTTTTGCTCAACTTCTTTGCCCTTTCACGTACAAATACTATTTAGCAACTTTAACAAAGGGTACTTAACAAAGATTAATCACACTAAAGCAAAAGAGATAAATAATAGTAAATACACATTACTAATAGTTTTGCTAATAAATCAAACAGTCATCAGAAATGTTCACAGACTTATATTAACAAACAAATAGATAATGGATATCACTTATTATTGTTATTGACCATTCTATGAACTGATCAATCTCCCTTGATATCTTAGAGGTTCATAATTATAATACCAAACCTCTCTTATATAAAGCATATATATAATAATATGTGACATGTATTATTTTGTCACATATATATATATATATATATATAGTGTGTGTGTGTGGCTAAAGAGCACATATAGGTGTAGTGTAGAAAGCCATGTATATTAAAGACTTAAACACCACGACACAACATTTGTAAGTACTCCTCTGCGGACCGCTGCCTCTCAAGTCTCAATCTCTCATGAAATTTCTCAATGAACTCCTCGGCTCTAATATCCACTACGTGCAATTGCAACGCCATACGTCTATTTTCACCAATACCCTCTTCATTTTCCGGGGCATTATGGTCATTGACACCCTGATCATCCTCTTTTTCAACCTCACCACCATCATCATCATCATCATCATCATCATCATCAAAACGGTGCGTTTCATCATAGTGGTTGGCCACTGATTTCCTGCTCGCACCAATATCAGTAATCCTAGTAGAACTACCGTGATTGGTTTGTGCCAGTTGGCGTGGCTTTGTTGAGTGGTACACAGGCAAATGGTGCTGCTGGTGGTGACGGTTGCGGCAACGACGTGTCGCACAAGAGTAGTGGGAGAGGTTATTGCGTCGTTTGATAGAGGATATGGACTTAGAGACACGTGCAAGACGAGACAGCTTTAATCGGACGGCTCGGATCAAATGTTTCCAAACCTTCTTAGGGTGTGGAAGGTCGTTCCCAGAGGCCAAAAAGTTCATGATATGATTAAAAGACAAAAAAGTGGAAGGGACCAAAGAAAAGTGGAAGCTTGGGGTGGTTTTTATAGGTTTTTTGGTCTAATTTTGGGATTGATCACTATGGTTTATTAGCTTAAATTTAGCAATGTCCAAATCTTTTAAAAATGGAAAACAAATATAACAAAATAATGAAATGTTATCTTTTTCCTTTTTACATAATTTTAGGGATGAATTATTCTATGTGAATCTCTATACTTTTGAATAATTGACTTTTTTTTCCAGGAATATTCTCCTAATTAAACTAGTTATAGAATTTTTTTTTTTTTTCAAATAACTACTTTCTGGTCTTGTAGAAATTTCATTATATTGAGCTTTCTTATATACTTCACTTTTTTTCTGTCCGGAAAATTAAGCTTAGATATCCTCTCTTAGTAAACACCCGCAAAAAAATAAAATAAAATAATACATGTCCTTCAAGTTCGATGATCTCTCCTTCCCTACATATGGTAATCTTTGGTTCAATTTACCAAAGACAGAGAAAAAAGAAAAGATTACTCTGGTTAAAAGGAGAAAATGTATATCATAGCTGATATTGTAGATATTGCTTTAAATGCATGGTTCGATGTACAATATCATTTTTTTTTTTTTTAATGGAGTTCGATATGCAATATTAAAACCATATTATAGAATTTTCCTTTTTGAATAGGATTCTCCGATCAATGTATTGATAAAGTTTTTATCGCTATTTCTCTTATCAATTTTAAACAAGTATGCATAATTTGGAATGTTACGAAATTATGTCACACAATAATATATGAGATTTTTTGTTCTTTGAAAAAATATATTTCACGATAAAGATTAGAGAATAGCTATCTATCCAATCAAACGAGTATATAATTGTGGACATTAAAACAATCTCAAGCGATATGGCACGACTATAAAATTAACAAGATGGTATGCGTTCATGGAAAAGGAACGGAAAAGGAATATGTACCTTCCAAAGGCTCCCTAGTTTAAGCCTTTAATCATTAAAATTCATTAGTTTAAGCCTTTAATCATTAAAATTCATTCCTTCAAACAATATGAAAAATTGTTTGGGCTTAATAAGATGACGAACTAATTGTACCTTTTTTTGTGGCACTTTAGTCGATCAATCACAGATTTTTTTTGAAAAAAAAAAAAACTAAAAAGCACCCAAAATTACGAATAGTAAAGGAATCCTCATCATTGAGAAGAAAATGAAAACTAGAGAAAAACCAAAACCAAAAAAAAAAAAAAAAAAGAATTGCAGATTACTGCAATTAGTGAGAAATTTTAGCAGTCATCATATAAAGCTTTGGAGCTTAAGAAAGAAAACTTCCATATCTTATCATATGAATGATAATGTCTCATTTAATAATGTTATATATAGCTCAAGTAGGGATTTTTGAGAACTGCTTCCGTCTTCCTCTAATCATAGGGATTCCTAAAACTTTTTAAGAGCTCCGGGATGTCGTAACCGAGCATGTCATCAACGGCCTGTATCATTTTCGGCTTCAGTTTCTCAAACTTGTCGATGTTGTAGCCCCTCAATATCTCCCTGAAGTGCTCTACGTGTGGGAAATCCCCTGGCGGTAGATGAAACTCTCTTTGTATCTATAAAAGTATATTAAGGAGCAAAGCTTCAGCTAACGATAAAGAGACTTCCAAATTAGATAAGATAGCGAGATTTTAGAACCTTTCCAAATTCGTCTCCCAAATTATCAATGAGTTTCTGTTGAGCTTTCGCTTTGCCCATCATAGCAGGCATCTCTTTCTTTAGATGGCTAATGATGTAAGAATGTATCTTCGCAGCTCTGGCACGCTTTACAAATTCATTGATCTAAAAAAAAGGTCAAAAGAAACCGCTCAGCAGATTGCAAGTTTAATGAAGCCATGAAACAGGACCTCATAAAATCACGTATCTGTGATTTATGTACAGGTATATAGACAATATAACCATATAATTGACCATTTAATACAAAATCAGAAATTCGACTTACTCGACGATCACAAGCCTTCTTTGGAATATCTTTTAGGTCAGCAAGAAGATCTTCTTGTTCTTTTTCAAATAGCTCTTTTCCAATTGGACCAGTTGCAGCTTCATTTACTGGTTTGTCATTGAATGAGCTGTTAAAGTACCCAAGGAAAAAGGTGAATTGGTTAGAACAAATAAAGCTTCTCGAAATCTTTCGAAACATCACTTATATAACATAAAACTATCAAACAGGATACATTTCAGAAGTACAATTTATCATTAGATGATGTAGCCTTTCCGCAAGCATAAAAACACTTTTGGCATTCATCCATGAAAATATTAGCAACTATATCATAGACAGTAATCAGCATTATAAGTACTGTAGAGGAAGAAAGTTTTAAGAGGATACTCAACACGGAAGAATACAGGTGCTCCAAAGAAAGTTATTTGAACCCACAGGAAAATTGCTTCATGTTAATGTTAAGAAACTAGATAAGAATTTGGCTCAACCATATTTTGTCCACTTATTATTGTTAATTAAGACTCAAAAACTAAATTAATCAAATTGAGAGAAGAAATACGTAAAAGAGAGGCTACCCAATATAAACACGCAAGACCTCAGGAGTGTTGATAACCTTCCCAAGTGACCACATTAATGCTCCGTAAACCCTCATTAGCTGCAACATAGTACCAAGAGTTAATAACTAGTTTTCCTTAACTCATGCAAAAAAAGAGAAGAAACAATCCAGAAATAAACTGGTTGAGAAATACTTGTTGAGTATCAACTTGATCGGCTTTGTTCAGCACCACTCGAATCTTGTCATCATGACCGCGTAAAGATGAGATTACACGTTTAAATTCATCACTAACATCAAGCTTGTGAGGATCAAACAGTAGTAGTATAAGGTCACACTTTGAAGCAAACCACGAAGTTACACCAGTAAAATCATAAGCACGTTGTGTTCGTTGCTTCTCTCCCGATAAAACTCCAGGAGTGTCCACAAATATAATGTGCTCCAGCAGCTTTGGATGCAAAATAATAAGCTTTAGATACATCAGATGATATTAAAGTAGAATTCATGGTGATCCGAAATGATAACTCACAGGATGGGGCATTTGAGAACACTCAAATTTTGACAAGAATGCAGTTCCAAATGTCGTAAGCCCACTGAATGGCATGTCAGCTTGGACAGCAACAGTGTTGCCAGGGATACTTCTCTCATCAGGCCCAGACTGTAAACAAGCAGAAAGCAATAAAAAGAAACATGTATAACAGATGGAGGTAAGAACAATAATTAAATGCCAATTGGCCTTTCTGTTCCATTTGATCATCGAAACAAGCAAAAGAAAGTCAGTAGGTGGTCAAAAAGACTAAAATAACCAACGAAAATAAAGATGCTCTTATGTGATGCTGTCTTTATTTAACGCACTCATAGTATTCTTAAGACATTTAATTGTTGCTCAAACCTTCAGAAATGCACAAGTGACGAGATAAAAAAGAGATGGGTTTTTCAATTACCATAACAACAACAAATCTGTCAGTTGTAGGCTCTGGTCCAATGTGAGCTCCTGTTAAAGTCATCAAAATAAAGGGAATCATGTAAGTGGATAGACACACAAACTCGTCCACAATTGAAAATGGGAATGGATAAAGAGAGAGACAGAGGTTGAGAATTGCTCACCTGGATAACTGCTTCTTAGTAAATGATTGATGAATGTTGTTTTACCAGTAGAGTATTGACCCAAAAGCATAACCATGGGTTTGGCATCAAAATCACTATTAGTCTGCAAAACACAGAGAATCAAGATCATTTGATAATCTTACACCGTAATAGAATCTACAAAACACCATCATTACAAGTATCAGAAACAAAACAGAAAACTGAGAAAGAATAATCAGGGACTAAGTCTAGAAAAGAATCTTAAGAAAAGCACATAAATACTTACTAACGCTGGGGATACAAAATCATTAAACCGATAAGTGGCTTCTAGTGGCTTCAGCTTCTTAAGATATAGTCGCTTCAAGCCATCAATGATCGATGTTACAGAGGAAAGAGACACCTGATAATACAACATTTGAAAAAAAAATGGTTGGCAACAAATGAAAGAAATATATGAAGATTAAAAGAAAAGAAAAAATGAAAAACAAAAGGACCTAACATATGTAAGCTAAACTATATCCGGCGGTGCAAATCACACCTTGTCTAAAAAAGCGATATACACAAACCTCGGAGACAAAACAATGACATAAATTAACTTTATGAAAATTTAACCCGGTTATGAGTATAAGAACATTGCAACTAGCAGCAGGTAATAGAAACAACTTTTGGGTGCGACCAAAGCTATAAAACACTCATCAAGTGTATACTCTATGAAGAAATCCATGTTCCGTAGCATAATATTAGCAGAACATCAAAGTTTGTTCCCCAAAATAAATGTTAAAAAACAAAACATGAAAGAAATAAAGAAAACCTAAATATTTTAGGACAAAGGCACACCTTTTTTGATGATTCTGAAGAAAACAATTGAGCTGAAGGTGAATGTTGCACTGTAGAACCACCTGCATCACCACCGATTAGCAAATCTACAGTTAAAACATAAGTAACAATGACCGTGCCACTACTTAGAGTGAAAGTTCTAACCATTTATGTCAGGCTCACTCGTCTTCTGTGAATGCTTTTTCTTCTGAAAATATTAAAGTTAAAGGAAATCCAAGATAAAATAGTTAAGCCAATATTTTTCACACAAAAAAAAGGGGGTCGATCAACCCTAATCTAAAAGTAATAAAGAAAAAGTAAGCAGATTACTTACTGCTAGTAATTCATCCAAACCCTCCATAACAGGTGGATTCAAACTCTCCAAGTCAACTGCAAGACATGAAAAGATTTCGACTTTAAATTTAACAATACAATCCAGTTCAAACCCAAATCAGCTGAGAGCAAATACATCATTCTGATTCACTTAAAAGATAATCGGCGACTCCGAACCACAACAAAAAGCACCAAACTAACTAGGAAACCTTACTTTTGCTACTCAATAGATCGTGTGTTATCTCATGTCCAGCTTGCACCAAAGAAACTAACTACGCACAAAGAAAAAGTAACAATTTAGGATTTTTAACAAGAAAATACCTACATTAAAACTCATAATTTTTTCCCAAGCATAAATTATGACCTGCATAGCAGTAACAAACTCTCCAAAACCAAGATACCCCTGTCTCTTCGAGTCTGCAACAGCCCAAACCTTGAGGAAGAAAAGGAACAAATAAAGGTCTAGTCAATATGATACAGACTGAGAAACCAAGAGAAACCACCAAAAGAGAGAGACTTCAGATACAAAGGAAGCTATCAATTGTTGAAAGTACTATATTACCTAAAATTTAAAATTTAAAAAAATAAAAAATAAAAAAAAAAAGACAATAAGGCACTTAGTGAGACTTTATAAGCCATGTGACCCAAAAGAGATTATGGAAGAAGAACATGAAATTTGCTATGGAAACAGAAAATTTATTTCTTCAGCCAAAATCCATAATATCATAACATTTTTAAATTTGGCAAGTCCAAAATCAACTAAAACAAACCTGAGCACTAGAAATGATAACCAAGTATAACCCTTTTATCAACCATAAGTAGTAACGACTCAATCAGACCCAAAAGGAAAACAAGAATGCTTGAAATATATATATATATATATATATATATATATATATATGGAATTTGACTAAAATAGGACATGGAATTGGACTATTTCTTATGCAAACAGAAAATCATTTCTTTAATTGGTAACCATGGTATCATTACTTGTTAAATTTAATTAGTCTGAAAGGCAATTACCTTGTTGAAAGCAGTGTAATCATAATCTAAGCTAAAACTAGCCTATGCATTAGAAATGATAACTAAGAACAACCCCATTCATCAACCATCATTTTTTAAGTATCAACACTCTTAAAACAAAACGACCCAATTGCAAAACTCACAAGTAAAAAACCAAATATACTAAACTCAAACCACAAACAAGGACGAACCTGCTTGAGATCTTGGCGAGACAAGTTGGAGAATGCGAAGAACTTTATAGCATCATTCCCAGTAATGCGGCCATCACCATCTATTTATTAAAAAAAAAAAAAAAACCCAGAACAGAAAAAGTTGAAAAGTTTTTCACTTGGGTTCAACAGGGCTCAAATTTGATGAGAACAAAAGCAAAGGAAAGAAGGAATGAATGAAAGGAATGTACCTGAATCAGCATAACCAAACCATTCCTGATAGATCTTCTGGTGCTCTTTGGAGCACGAAGTTATTGGAGACGAAGCAATCTCCATCGGAAAAACCCACCACCACGCAACCGGTTTTTCCAATTCTGCTGATGGTTTTTGTATTTTTCGGTTTTCGAATTCGAAAAATAAGATTCGGAATCTCGTGGGTTTATGTTTATTATTAAACATATTTTGGTTAAAGAAATTAGGTTAAATATGACATATTTTGGAACACACGCTTCCTCGATAAAATTCTAAAAAATATGCATATATTCATCTGAAATATCATTTTTGTCCTTAATAATTAGTTTATAATGTATATGTCGCTCTTCTCCTCTTTAACCTCGTTGTAGCTCCTTATTCCTCTTTCTATATCCTCACAATCTTTCATGTAATCTCGTACTTGAATTTATCATATTGTCTAAGGAGTTGAAATTCTAAGAGCAGAAAAGAAGAAAAGGATAAAAGTTGAAAAAACAAAAAAAAGACTTGGCAGAAAGACGGAAGACGGAAATTCGCTAAATGGGTATGTAATTTATATATTCAAATGTTATGGGTACTGTTTGAAATAGTTTTTAACTGAATTTCGATATGTTACGAGCATAATTTATACATTAAAAGTTGTTTTCTGGGTTTAGGATTATCTGCAAAAGTCTGGATTTCTCAAAAAATAAGACTGCCTTAGTATAAGCATCGAATTTTCGATGTAATTTCGACCAAATTTCGATGAAGTCTGAGATGTAAGAATTTCGTCGACTATATTTCGATTATAATTCGATGGTAGTCGAATTTTCGACCTATTTT
>JXTB01000468.1:268214-346159 GCA_002914805.1 Parasponia andersonii
ATCATGACAAGTAATAACGCTGAGAGCTTTAATAACATGAGTAAAGATACACGGAAGTATCCAATCAAAACTTTGGCGGAGTTTCTGAGGTTTACACTACAAACTTGGTTCTTTGAAAGACGAACATTGACAATGGAATTCAATAAACCATTACCGAAAAAGATTAAGAAGAAATTGGAGGACCGTATTGAGGCTGCGAAGACTTTGATTGTTCAACCTCTCAGCCACTATGAGTTTTATGTCATGGACGGTGACAGAGACGGTCAAGTTAACTTACAGACAAAGACTTGTAGTTGTAGGAGATTTGATTTGACAGGTCTGCCGTGTACGTATGCATTGGCGACTACTCTAAGTCGACGCATCAATCCATACTCCTTGTGTTCCTGGTATTATACAGTTGACGTATGGTTGTACTCATACGTAGAGACTATATATCCAGTGAGAAATGAAGAAGAATGGGATGTACCTGATGATATTAGCAGACGTATGGTGGAACCACCTCCTTATAAACCAAAGGTTGGCTGGCCGAAAATAAATCATACAAAGTCAAAAAATGAGAAGATCATAATGCAACGCCATTGTAGCCGTTGTAGTAGAAAGGGCCACAATCGGGCAACTTGTAGGTACATGATATCAACAGCTTCAAATAAATAATTTTGTATATAAAATCAAACAACAAATGACGTATCTTTAGATTTTTGTACTATTAATTTTATCATTTTAATTTTAGGATTTTAAGTACAATGTTGTAATGAATAATTTTAATATTTTAGTTGGAATAAGTTTGGAATATTATTTATTTTATTATAATGATATAATGTTTTGAAAAAATTACAATAGTTGAAAAATTCTCGAAAATGCATCGAAATTTCGAATCGAAATGCAATAGTCGAAAAATCATCAAAAATGAATAAAAATGTCATCAAAAACAGTGACGAATATCATCGAATTTCAACTCTAGTTAACAAGCTGAATTATATCTCATTCGTTTTAACTTCAATTTTTAACCCGAGTATGTACAGTAACATAATACATGCATAATACATCAGCTACTCTATCCCAAATAAAATTATTTAAAAAAATGAGCAAAACTAACAACTATACAAAAATTTATTATACACCTATAGCTCTATATTCTATAGAATAAATCTACATATAATTTCTATCTTGAATGTTGCATAACATCATCAACAACGTTGGACAGTGGAATATCAGCTAACAGACATTCCAAGTGCTTTACAACAAAAACACCGCAATCTCTACTGCAAAGGCAAATAATTCTAGTTAGTGTCAAAATAACCAATTGAAGAAATGTTTGTTAATATCCTTATATTGTATTGAATTATCTCTTCATTGTTTGTGGCACTATATTGGGAGGTAATTTCTAACATCAAAATCACGAGGTTTCATCGTTGTAGTCAAATCAAGATCATCGCGATCAGCGACTCCTTCTACATTCAGCAGAAAGTATGGTAACATCTTCATCATTGGACGCATGGCTTTCTCGACACGTGCATCATCATATAATGCTTGGTCAGAGTCATATACTGTGAGCATATGCGCAGGAAGATCTATTTACACAAGAACCCAATGATTTAAACCGATGTTCAAGGGATAGTAAACTTCATCAACCTCCTCCCAGCCACGTTGAAAATAATCTGCATCTCTTTTAGTATAGTCAGTTTGCTGGTCATCCCACAAAAACTTCGCTTTATTGGAGGTTTTTCGGAATGCATCCCACCGACCATTCATGTACACAATGTAGATTGTGTCCGCAAGGGCGACCTTCTTTCTATAAGTCTTTGGAAAAAGCCAATTACAATAACTTTTAAGTGAATATAAAAAAGGATTTCAAAATGAAGAAAGAGCAATTTAATTATAAATCCAATTACTTCATCTGCATGTCACTTCCAAGGAGTCTGCAAGTGGAAAAAGAATCCAGTAGTAGCATCACCAGCGGGAAGCTGGATTGGTTTCCGGTTATCAATAAGTCATGCAAGCCATCTCCTAAATGTATCAAGCTGTTTATTTTCAATTTTCCGGAATGGGTTTGGTTTGCATGGATCATTAACCTTGAACTTCTTGTTTGATGGATCGGTGTAATCAATGAGTCTCTTAGATCGTTGGCCGACCCGTTTCTTCCTCCCAAACTTAACTGTAGCCACCTCAGCTAGTTGTAACTCTTTCACTCCCGGAGTTTGCTGCTCTTCAGGAGTATGCTCTTTAGTGGGAGTCCTTATGACAATATCTTCACCTGGCTGATATCCTTCAGGAAGGACATCCGACTGGGTAGCCTCAGATTCAAAACCAGTTGGCTGCCGATGTACTTTGATTTCCTCCATCATCTTCAACAACCTATCAAGTTTATCACTGAGAATCACCTGGTTCGCCTTCAGTTTAGTCTAGTTTGCCTTCAACTCAGCAATGTCAGTCTTCAACTCAAGATAGAACTTATATGAACGAGGCACGTTATCTAATGGTTTCTCCTCTATTTTGTTTGTGGGAGTGTCAAAGATGCCCGCCTTCTCTGCAGCTCGCTTTGCTTCAGCCGCCTCCTTCTTGTTCTCCTCCTCGTCCTCAATATCAATTCCCTCTTCCTCAACTCCAGTACTGCCGAGACTATAGTGTAGATCGTGATATACATGTTCATAGAATTCTTTCTCAGCCTCTCGTGGATTCAACAACGCCTTTGTGACAAGCTGCAAGATAGTTCAAAATAAAGTTCAATCAACTTATGAATTTATAAAATTAATTATATAGAATAAAATTAATTTTCCGGACTTACTTTCTTAATCTTGAATACATCAATACAATCCATCATTGATGGTGTTTTATTACTTGTCTTTGACAGCATCCTTGGGAATTTGATGCCAAGGTTCTAAGAAAATGCACCAATCAGCTTGGGGATAGCCTCATAAGCCCAATATTGTAAAGCAATGCTAAACTCATAGACTGTGCATTTAGCTTCCTTTGCCTTCTTATTCTTTTTCATCTTCTGAAAGTAGTTTTCCCTCTGATGCATCATGTCCTTATTCAAACTAGGAAAACGTTCTCTCTTAAGATCGTCTTCTCTATGGATAATTAAAGAAATCCTCCTTATTCTCCACAAAAGAGAGCATATCCATCAGAATATTGGTGCTTGACTCCTATGCCATCAAGAGCCCATCTACTAATTAGCACAACCCCAACTTCCATACGTCCTCCTTCTCCTCATAATTTAGAAATGCAGCTTCTAATTTACCGGATCTCACATTAGCTTCATTATTCAGGTAGGTCTCCCTGAGCCTCATGCTACTAGACATAGATTTGTACTTCACAACGTCTAGATCTTTGTCAAAGTTTAACGCCGTTATTAACGCAAACTCACTAAGACCGAATCTCAAGTTGCTATCCCTAATAAAAAACTGCAACTCCGCCGAGTTTTTGGATTTCACATTCCTCAACAGTAGTTGGTGTATAAGTACTCCTGATGCTTGCATTGGAGGAGCAAGAAAAAACTGTTTAAACGGACACTGCTTTGCCATCTCTAACAAATCATACTTCTCAAATCTCTCCTTAATCTTCGACATCACCGTTGTTCCTTTTATAGTAACCCTTTTAGGAAAGTGCTCTCCAAAAGGTACAAGGAGCTTTGACTTTTGGTTCGGCATAAGAGGAACAAAGCAATTTAGACAAAATTTTTACAAATTTAACATATATCAAAAGTATCTAAATTACGTTGAAATATAGTTGAAACGCATTGAAATAGGTCGAAAAGTGATCGAAATTTCGATTATTTTAATTTCGACGAGAGTTCGATTGTCATCGAAAAATGTTACAGAAATTATCTCAAATGAGAATAAATAGCTAGGAGGTCGAAATTGTCCATCGAAAATCATCGAAAAATAGAGCACGTCGAAATGGAATCTAAAACAGTCGAAAAAAGATTAACTATTAGCTACTAGAAAAGATCATCGAACTGTCATCGAAAAATAGTCGAACTAACATCGAAAATTTAGAGCAGTCTTATTTTCTATTTTAAAATGTCATCGAAAATGTATCGAAATTTCAGCACTATTCATCGAAACCTCATCGAAATAAAATCGAAACACAGTCGAAATAACATCGAAAGTTTATTTTACCTATTTTAAAATATCATCGAAAAGGTATCGAAATTTCGACTCTGTAAATCGAAACACAGTCGAAATACCATCGAAAATACGTCGAATTTCACGTGATTTTCTGGTATTATTTTCAGTCATACTCATCGAAATATGATCGAAATTTTAACGAAATTAATCGAAAATGCATCGAAAAAATATCGAAATGAAGTCAAAAATTTCTAAATCGTCTTCTACTACAAATGCCCTAAATTCAAAAAAAATAAAACCCTCAAATCATATTTTGCTTACTTTCTTTTGGGGACTCATTTTTTTCAATGTAATCCTAAACAGTAAGAGAGATTTACGATAGACAGCACGACGAGTTTTTGTCTTCTTCGGTTTCCGACACGATGAGTTCTTGGCTCTTCCGAGAATGAGACGAAAGAGAGAGTTGGAGAGAGATAAATGAGGAATTTCTGAGAGAAGAGACATATTTTCTCGTATTAGTAAGGGTATTTTCGTCTGCAAATATATTTTTTAAATATTTTTTAACTTGTGCATATGGGCTAAAATAAGGGTATTAGGGAGTATATTTAACCTAATTTCTCCTATTATTATTTTTTTTGAAAAACAGTGAAAACACGAAAATGTTTTCACTGTTTTCCGTTTTGGCAGAAGGGAAAGAAGGAAAAGGGGAATTCTTCGTACGGACGGAAAGTGGTGGAAACTGGAGACAAAACGCAAAACGGGGCACCACCAAACCGAGAGAAGTGAGAACATTGTCATACGACGTCGTTTAGATAACTAGTTAGGTATTTTAGGCGGTTAAATGGTGAATGAAAACGACGGCGTTATGGATCGAGACTTGACTCGAGCTGTCTATGGCCACCTTAGGATCAATGTGACAGGGAACCACATGTTTTATTTGGGTCAATATTATATTACCTTTCAAGTCCCTAACATACATTTAATACGAGACATTTTCGCTAGGGGTTTTGGGATGTTTAGTTCCTATGATATTAGTAGGTTCGTAAAATAATCTTTGAGTTTTTTTTTTTTGGTAATTAGGATCTAGGTTTTAAAAATTTTAGCAACTAAGTTTTTTTTTCCTTTTTAAATGTTAAAATTTTTATAAAATTGAATATGTTTAAGTGAAAAAAAAATTAATATTTTACTAACACTAATTAATTTGGAAGGGAAATAGAAAAAAATTATAAGAGAAAATTTTTTAGATTATTTTGTTAATTGTAATTATTATATTTTTTTGTCATTTTCTTCCAATTTCAACTAGTACTAATAAAATATTGATATTGACTTAAAAATGCTTAATTTCATCCAATATTATAACAATCACTAACAAAAATGACTTAAATACCAAGATTTTAAATTTAGGAACTTAATTGCCAAAAATAAAAAAAATAACTCAGTGATCACTTTGCCAATCACGATTAACATAAGGGCCAAATATGCCAAAAATTATTTTTCATAAATAGCAGTTTTTGAAGAAAGTATTTTTGATTTAATCGTTGATTAAATAATCAGCCTTATGAAAATTAGGAAAATATTAAAAACGCATTTTGTATAGGATTCGAATTATATTATACAAATCTAGTTAAAATCTCGTTAAGGATTATTAGATTCGAATCACATATGTGTCCTAAATTTCATAAAATAAAAATTTTCAAAATTAAAAATAAAGTCCCCAAAGTGACTCCCAAAAATTACCGAGATAAGTGGAGGAAACATAAAAGTGTTTATTTATGCTTTTTTTTCTCTCTCTCTCTGTATTTTTTTTTTTTAAAAGACGAAAATCATGACTAAGAATTGAATAAAAAGATAAACACTCGATTAACCTCTTCTTTTACTTCAATATTCATTAACAACTAATGGCGCAAGATAAGGCAAAATAAAAAAAAAAAACAATTTAAAAAAAAAAAAGATATGTTGTAGAAGTAAGATTAAAATACCATAAAATAGTCAATATTCATAAAAGCCGAACAGTACATTTAAGTTTTTTTTGCCTGATAAGCAATATATTCCAAATCCCAATTACAAACACAGATAACTTTGGGCTGAAAAAGAATTTACAAACAAAATGAACAAAAGCCCCTATTGTACGTTATACTGTCACACAAGAAACAGACAAGAGGGATAAACAAGTGAAACTTCCTAGGAAGAAGACAAGGATTTGACAATGATCACTTAAAACTTCAAAAATGAATAAACGACATTGACGAGTAAAGGGGTCTCAAAAAACGACATTCCAAGTTATGCCGCACCAAAAACCTCATCGAACAAGAACTTTAACCAAATGGGATTTTTCTTCGAAGTTCAGTTTTCCTTAGTGGTGGGGTGATCTTTATCTCCAATCACTGGTTGACTTCAAAGCTTTTCTTTTGCACCACTATTGATGTGTCATGGAGATAAGGAGGAGTAGCTACATATGGATTGTTATTAACTCTTCTATAAGGCGTTAATGGTCTTTCCAAGTAGCCAGAGTACCAAAGCAAGCTCAACCCCAAATATGCTGTGTATTGTAGTTCTGTCCAATGTGAATCCGTATATTGTAATACCTGCTCTATTGTTCTCAAAATATGTCACTGCAATTAAAACAAAGAAGTACTGAAATTAAGCTTTGTTCAAAAGCCAAGCATCATATAATTCTAAGTGAGATTATTCAATCTTCAATGTATAGAATATAATGTCGGTTACTTTTTACTGCATAAGTAAGACTTCTCTCAGCAACTTTTCCTAGAAAAGTGAAACTTGTCCGATTTTATAAATAGCTTTGGCCACCAATTGTTAAAGTTATAATGTTTTTGCCGGGTCAAGTAACAAATTCGTGATTGTTTATGAGTACTAATGCAGTGAATCACAGCCATTGATCGCGTGGAAATTAAATAAAAGGTTTTATCTTGGTGGGGTTGACTTACCTAGAGCTTGTCTCTTTTGAAATGAAATTGTACTATATGCATATGCTGGGATAAACTTGGTATTGTCCAAGTCATCTTCTTCACCTTCAGCTTCATCATCATCATCATCACCGCCGGATTGTTCTCCTACACCATCCTCAAACACGTCGTTGGGGCCGGCGACCTGAGCCGGGGCGACGTCGCCTTGGACTGCCTCAAAGGAATCCAACGTGGCGCAGACATGCCACTTGGCAGCAAGGCATGTCACTGCTTGTGCCTTGTGTGTGATCTTTGTCGCACTGCGCAGTAGGACTAGGAGCGCAGCAACTAGCGTCATGGAGCATAGCTACATCCAAAAATTCAAACAATGAAAAAAAAATGACAAATAAAACTCATGACATACTAATATAAACGTATCAAATCATGGTCACACTATCTAGCTTAATCCTGTATTATCATATCATATCAAATGTTCTAAATTGTATCATCAAATATATGTGTGTGATCGTTTTTCAGTACCACAAAAATTTATAAATCTCTATTAGTAGTGTGTGGTGCTAATAGCTAGTGCTGTCATCTAGTATTTTCGTGAGTACGAAGTGGGGTTAGTTAGGAGGATTACCGCAAGCTCGCCAGCCCTGAAAATATTAAGCTCGGTTCTGGCCTTGGTGGAGATAAGAAGAGAAGCAAATTGGCTACTGGTGACCAAAATCAACGACAACAAAATGAAGCCTCGGAATCTGTGGCTTATGATCCTCAGATGCCTCCGGATCCTAAGGTGCTCGGATAGGACGGACCCCACGTCGGAATTGACATGGAAAACCGTGGCGAAGTCTTGCAGCCGCAGGAGCTGGAGGTGGCAGTTCAGACGGAAGAGAACACATACGAGGAATATGACTGTCGTTCGGTAGAGCCACGAGCAGAGCTCCATTGTGCATGCTACGGCGTCACTCACCACAACATGCCCCAAGAAAGGGATTTGCGAGGCTCCTGATGCGTACCACCATATCTTGTATGCACACTCGGCAACGAAGCATGGTACCACAAAGACGGAAAGAATCTTCAGTGATCTCTGCATGAACAAGTAGAAGCTACATCAGCAAGGTCTTTTTAACTCTTTTTTCCACAAACAAATTTACTACAACTTACACATACGCATCTGGGACCCACATGGCTCCAACGCCAATTAATTTAAAAAAAAAAAAAGGCTCTATTTTTTTAAAAAAATCTCTAATACAAAATAAATTACTAAAAGAATATAAATATATGATTCCTTACGATGGAATAGAGGGAATTCATGAAGATCTGGATTCTTCCTACCCTTTACGTTCAATTTTTCTTTTCCTTTAGATAGTGGTAGGCAAAACTTCCTTTTACATTCTTCTAGTGTATGATATTTAGTTATTAAAATCAAACCTATGTTATATACTTTTAAAATGATTAAGAGACGGAATCATGACTAATGACCTGTCCTATATGTGCATATATCTAGTAGATTAAATGTGGTTTATGCAGAACATCTATAATAGACCGCATAATGAGCTGTGACAACTGTAGTGCAACTTCATAATGTCAAAGCTTTCAGTAATGTAAGAGCAATTTTTTTTTTTGTCAATCTATATTTCTATAATTTTTGGCATATGGAAGACAGGCTACTGAACCATGTTTTGTAACGGTCAAAAAAGTTCAGACAAAAGTAAATAACATTATGATATGAAGAAGTAAAAAAACAAGACTAGCTCCCAAAAAAAAAAAAAAAAAAAATCCAAGACAAGCTCTAGAAAATTCTAAAGGAAGCATTTAATTTGACCATTTGTACAGGTTGTGTAGATCAGAAACTGTACAATTTCAATTTGTTGTCGACAAATGTAATATTTTATTCTTATGTGACTTAAGAGGGATCCATAAAAAGAAAAAGGAGACGAATTTTGTGGTGGGAAATGAAGAGTCCACCCCATACATAAACGGTATCTTTGAATAACCTTTTCTTCTCGGGTAGGATTGCACCTTTATATAAATGCAAAAGAAAATTGAATTTGGCTAATCCAAAGTCAAACCTTACAGCATATTTGTAGGTGTAATTGCCTGGAATTATGGATATCGCCCAAGTATATATTTTCATAGAAAAACATGAAACCCAATTGGCAAAAGTTTTTTCTATCGTCAATTACGTTTGAACAATCTAAACCATCTATACAGTTGAGTTTTAAGTGAGATGTACGTAAGACTTTTCTCATGGATGGGTTTATTGTCTATTTTGGCAAAACAACCAAGCCATTTTTCTAAATAAATCAAAAATTCAAAACCAACACGATATTTGAGAAAAGGGTATTGATAAAGCTAAGGCATCCCAAATGTTCCCATCAAATAAAAATTGTAGGACCATCCACTCCAAAAATGAACAAAATGGTTTTTTTTTTTCAAAAAAATAAATTAATTAAATTGAATTTCGATGATTATAAAAGAAAGAAAAAGAAAAAAGACTCACATTGAGTTGCTCCGTGTATCCCCTACGGACGGTCTCACTATCATCCCAAAGCTTATCAAAGAACAAGAACCTCCGAAGCCCGTACTTCCTCACGAAATTCGAGAGGCACACAAACGACAGCGTGGCGACGCTACTCAGCGACAGCTGAACGACGCTGTCGTATGGCCTGTCGTGCCTGCTGTCGCACGTCGAGCAGGCGAGGACAAAATGGGAAATGGCCGGGACGACAATCGTGAAGAGGACGAACATCGACCACGAAAGGCAGGCCGTCCAGATGGTTGACTGGTCAACGCACATCCACCGTAGATACGATCGGAAGCTCTGAAGCTCGTCCTGCGCGTGCGAGACGCATCGCGTGAACTTCCTGTTGTTTCGGCTCATCAACAACTCCCTGTTGTCGTCCATCGTTCTGGTCCCCGAGCGTCTCTGTCGTTTTTTCCGTACAAAACGACGATGAATCTCAATGAGGAAGAACGCAGGCTTTAGTTATGTGCCTCTATATGGGTGGGAAATTTATATAGGAGGTCTAATCTGTGAATCTCTTTTTTTTTTTTCCCCCCTATCCTTAAAAAAAAAAAAAAAAACAAAAACAAAAACTGGATNTTTTTTTTTTTTTTTTTTGGTTTAGAGAACGAGAATAATATCAACATTTAAATAGCTAGATTCCTTAAGTTTAAAAAAAAAAACGAAAAACAAACAAATTATGGGTTAATTTTAACAGAAACAGTTTTGGCTTAATTCACCTAAATATGTAAAAATTAGAAAATTTCCTTAGTTTTCTTTCTTATTTTTCTTATTAATTAATAGATTTTAAGGGAATAATAATTGTTGATTTTTGATCCTTTGATTTAAAAATGGTAGAAAACAGCTGGCGATGGGCCTACTCCGTGCAACGTGTACAGTCGGGGAGCCAATTACGCAAATAACCAATGTCACGTTGCCACATGATATGTCAACAGTGTATTGTTTTCTTCTTTTTAAAGTGAATAAATAGTTTATTAGTTTTTGTCCTTTTCCTTTGTAACAAACAAAAGGGTTACAACTATACAAGTACACTTGTTCATGAACTATTTCAAGTCTCAAACCTCTACATTTTAATTCACTCTATTTGTACTTTAATTTTATATACTCACAATAATCTGTCAAATAATAGAGATTAAAGATAAAAATAATAGTAGCTTGGTCAAATGGAGCCGGTATGACATGGCTACGTGTGATATGGTGATTGAAATGGCTTCTCACATGATATGTATGATTATGTCATGGGATTTTCTTGGCTCCTAAATTGTAGTAGTAGTAGATTCCTTTCAAAAAAAAAATAAATAAATTGTAGTAGTAGATTAGTACTAGATGTCAGCTATATGATGTGAAAACCAACTGATAATATTTTTTTACATAGGCCGAAAGGTCCAAAACCAACTGTTCAGCATCATATGATTTTGTTTACATATATAGATAGGTATAGATATTATGAGTGTCTAAGATTTAGTGGCCAAATTTACTAACTTAACCAGCTCGAAGAACATGGGATGTCTATCTAGGTGGATGCACTTTGCGTAACTTTGCATCTAAAATATTGTACATTCTTAATGACTAACCAAACAAATTGGAAGACCTTTGTTTCATTTATTGTCGTTTGGTAGAGTTTGATTCTGTTTGTAAATGTTTTAGTACAAAACGACAACAACATAGACTACGTAAATTGTTGTAGTTTATATGGTTTGCAGCGTAGCGCTTTGAATCCATGGAGATACATGTGCAGAACATCTCATCGTGAAATTTTCACTTCCATTATTGGCACATTTGGATATAGCGTGTGAACTGATTACTATATGAATATAATTTTTATGCTCAATAAAGGTCTTCAATGGCCATTTTGAAACTTCATTTTAATAGATGTTTATTCTTATAGCTAAATGGCCGAACATATAAATTGATTCCAGCAAAGAGGATCATTTCCTACAAATTGTTTTTTTGTTTTTCCTCAAGATTAGGCAACTCACTTAATTCCATATTTCAAAATAAATAAATAAAAAAAATAACTCCTTACAAAATTCCAAGCCTCCAAGCCGAAAGTACCAAAAATTGAAAAAAATCTCGTATGGGTTGAAAATTTTTGAAAAATCTCGAATTGATTTAGAAAAATATCACTTTTTAAAAGTTTTTTTAGAAAGATAACCTTTTTAATAATTATTTAGAAAATACCAGTTTTTCTTCAAAATCTGTACTTTTTAATGATACTTGAAGAAACCGTTTAGATTATTTAGGATAACAAATCTAATTACGTAAAGGTAATCGGTAAAGTACTTGAGTTAACTTGATTAGTTACTTCAAGTAGCACATCAATTAATAAAAATGGCATTTTCTAAATAATTTTAAAATGGTATTTTTCTAACTCAAATGAGAGATTTTTCAAACATATTCAAAATCGAGGATGTTACATTTTTTTTTGAAAAGTTACTATAAAAAATCAAATTTCCTATAAATGTAAATCCATTCCATTCTGTCCACATTGTCAATGGGCCAGCTATTTCAAAGCTAGAAGTGGGCCTGATTTCGTTCTTTTCAAAAAGCCCTTTGCCCCTCTGGTCGTATCCCTCATTATACAGTCCACTTGATCCACAAGAAATATACCGGGATGAGATCTAGAGACCGGAGTAATTCCAACAAATGTCTCTTTTTTGACATTTCACTTTCATAATATGTTAATTTTCTTTTCATTTTATAGATAAATTGTCAAGTGAGTCAAAATTTTACACTAGATATATCTAATATACTGAATTTGATCTACATCTTGTATATTTGCTACAAATCTCCATACTTCATATGTAATGTTTTATATATTGGCAATTGGCCATTTTGCTAAAGCATTTAATCTACATCTGGTATATTTGCTACAATCTGTATAATCCATATATATATATATATATATATATATAAGGTTTTATATATAATTAATTGGCCATTTTGCTAAAGAACTAGAAAAATGGACATTTGTTTTAGGAGGGCCCAACATTCAGCTTTTTGCTACAAGCATTGATGATCTAAGCTGTATGGAATCGACCATAGTTCCATCTATGAATTGGGTCTACCAAGCCCTACTCTTATGAAGGTCCAAATCCACATTCTAGATAGCCACATCTTCGTGGGCAGTTTCGTAGGGCTACGTTCTTGCTTCGTACCCTCAAACTCAAAGATACAAGGTCAAATCCAAAGGCAAAACAAGACAAAAATGAAGAGTCTCTAGAGGCTTATCCCGGGTCTCACCACAGTGGAAATATATAAATATATATACACACACACATATAAAGACAACTCGAGCCCGTTTCATAGTTCTTTCACTTTGGTCAATGTTCAAAATGGGCAACAAAGTGCGGAAAAAATGGATTAATTGACATCACCAATCACCAATCACCATTTGCCTACACTCCACTAGGAGTCTATTATCATAAAGCAATAGAGGAGAAAGTAGAGAAGATTAGCAAACAAAAAAGAGTTCCAATTCTTGAATCTAAGCAATGCGTGAATGATTATCTCTAGAGCATCTTTCATCCCGTCAAGGCCTTCCATAACCCAAATTACATGCACCAAAACTCCAACATGGTTATGGAACCATACAACTTGGGTAGTAGTAAGGATCAAGTTAAAGTTCTTTTAGTGGGTTGTGTTCGGTTGGAATTTAAAAGAAATATATTACAAATGGCCAGCTGGTCACATAATACAACAATTGAACTATATGGAAACTCCACTTCACTTCGGTTAATCCCTCAACAAAGTTTCAACACGTAACATAACACTACAACTCATAAAGCACAAGCTTATACAAGAATGAACACGATTCAAACCGAATGAAGTATTCGAGAACATGAGACACAAGTAGATTAGACTAAGCAAACAAAGGCGATTATGTGAAAGCAGGTTTAGATGATTGTAACCACACACACCTCTGATATTAAGAATATTAAGGCTTTAAGTTCGAAGCTTCCAAAATTATTAACAAGATTAAGCATTAAAACCTACCAAAGCATCAAAAAAATTGAGTTAATCATATCAAAATTGCATTAGAGATTTTAAGTTCGAAGCTTCCAAACTTATTAACAAGATTGAGCATTAAGCTTATTAATAATATTAAGCATTAAAACCCACCAAAGATAAATAAAATAAACTAAAATTAATGAGTTAACCATATCAAAATTGCATTAGAGGTTTTAAGTACGAAGCTTGCTTCCAGACTTATAACAAAATTAAGCATTAAAACCCACCGAAGAATCAAATAAATTGAGTTATCATGTCAAAATTTCCAACTGGGTTTGCATCATACAACTCAAGAATATAGATTAAGCTCTTGATAGGGTTGTTTGATTTCCCTGAATTAGAAAGAAAAGAAATCTCTTCAACAGAGCTTATATTTACTGAAACAACAAATCTATATCAGAATCTAACAAAAATGATCACATTCCACTTCACATCAATCCCACTGCATAACAGAATCTAAAGAGAAACAATGTACTTTGCTCACAAGACAAAAACAACTAGTACAAGATGAGACAAGAACAAGAACAAAAATCCCCCCAAGATTAACCAAATAAAACTAAAATAGGGCCACAAATTAAAAAATAATAGTAATAAACAGAAATAAATTAAGAGTAAATAAAAAAAAAGTGTAGAACTCAATTTTTTTCTCTTTTGAAGCATTTTACTTTTACATGTAGAATGGTTCAGTAATAAGTTGATGAAGAAACCCAGATATCATAATTTCACAACAAGGATCTTCATAATATTTCCTCTTCTAAAAAAAAGAAAAAGAAAAGAAAAAATAAAGGAAATTAATTTCTCCTCAAACAACATTCCCATAAGATCATTTCTTTTAAATCATAATCTTATCTGATCTTTTTTTCTCTTTTTTCCGCATAATAATAATAGAAGAAAAAAAAGACTGAATCATTGATCATAATCATGATCATCATCATCATCATCAAAGGCATAGAGCCGTACAGTGTAGATCGTGACCGTCCGCGGCGAACTCAACCTCATCCAACGGCGGAAAATTGAGATCAAACGGCAACGTCTTACGAAACGAAGAAGAAGCTATATCTCCATTAACGTCATCGATGACCGAAGAAGAGGAGTCACAATCGCTATGGCAATCCTCTGGAACCACGGGCGGCGTACGGGGGTACCGCCGCCGCGACGACACGGCCGGCGCGATCGTAGCCGTCGATACCGGCGGCGGCCTGGGCCCACTGAACGACTCCAAGGTAGAACTCAGGCTACTCGACGTGGGTCTCTGGGGGTCCACCTGGTGGTGCTGGTGATGAGGATGATGGTCCTGGAATCCGCCTCCGGCAGCGGAGCCGTACACCCGGTGATCGGCGAACGGATCGCCGCCTGGGGCGCCGGCGTTCTGGTAACAGAACGGCGGCGTGAGCGAGTACGGAGACGCGGGGAAGTTGGTCTTGGCCTTGGGTCCGCGGAGGGTGCGAGCCGCCGCGTCGTAGGCACGCGCCGCGTCGTCGGCGGAGTCGAAGGTGCCGAGCCAGACCCGGGTCTTCTTCCAGGGGTCTCTGATCTCGGCCGCGAATCTCCCCCACGGTCTCTTCCTCACGCCCCTGTACCTGACCTCCTTCAAGCCCGATCCGTCGCCAGGCCCAACCGGCGCCGCCGCCTGGGTCGCCGGAGCAACGCCTCTTCCGGTGGTGGCTCCTCTTCCTCGCCTCATGACTCCACAACCCCACCAACCAAAAATCCCAAAAAAAATAAAATCTAAACAAAAAAGAAAAGGAAAAATGAGCTATACAGCGATTGACTCAATCAGAGCCTGGTTTTCATGGAAAAGTTCGGTGAAGAAAACTGATCCAGAAAATAAAAAAGATGAAAGTATAAGATTTTGAAGATAAGATGGAAAGAAAGGAAGGGAAGAGAAAGAGAGAGAAAGAGAAAGAGAAAGAGGACAGAGAGATGGGTGGGAGGAGAACTGGATGGCACCCAACACCACCTTCTCTTCTACACAATAATAATAATAATAAATAATTTCTGATTTTTCCTTTTAGTTTAAATTTTTAATTTTTCTTGGTATGAGGGGATTTGATTTTTTTTTTTTTCCCCTTTGGATGGTGGTGGGTTGGGGGGTTTGGGTTCTCTGGCTGTAATGTTATGGCCTTAGGTTTTTTTTTTTTGTTGTCTTCCTTTCCCTTACTTTACTTTTCTTTTTTTCTTTTCTTTTCTTTTCTTTCCTTTCTCGATATCTCTACCTCTTCTTCTCTCGCCCCCACAAACCGACTCGGACTCTCGATTGCTGCTCCTTTATCATTCTCTTTCTTTCTTGCTTTCTTTCTTTCATTTTTCTCTTTTTTTTTTTAATTATTATTTTTTATTTTGGAGAGTGATAATGAGGATTGAAATGACACAGTGGCCCTTGACTTTTTCTCCATAATTTGTCTTGGTAAAATGTGAATACTGAATTTTCTATTTCTTTTATTGCTTTTTAGGTGAGGAGAGACTGTGAAATCTCTTTCACTGCTTTGTGTGTGGGTTTTGGTTTGGGTCATCAGGTGAAAGGTACAATTCCATGGCCTCTAATTACGTCCAAGGCTGCAATAAGATTTTGATTCTTTTACAAATTAAATCTCTCTTACGCTTATGCATTCTTTTAGAAACATATAACACTAAATTAGATAATAGGTTTTGAAGTAGGATTTAGAAAAAAAAAAAAAAAAAAGTATAAATATGTTATGGAAGTGGCTCATGCATTGCCCAAAAATGTGTTCGTGTTTCCATGTTATCGTACGTTTGGTTTCCGGAAATTATTGATTGTATCACTAATGTTGTAACAATTGATCCAGTTGATTAATGAATTTCCACTTTCAATTAAAAATAAAGTATAAATGCGACTCATAAGTCACGACTCATTAGGGAAATTGCGCATATTTTATCCGCAACATGTTGATCTAAATTACATTTTGAAATTTCGTTTCAAATCGCACTAAATAAAGTAACAATCGTATAACATGTATGCTCCAAGAAATTAAGAATAGCAGCTTAAATGTCATAATAATTAAACAACCAAAATATCTGTAAGACAGTTTAGTATTAATGTGTTTTGTTGCAGTTGTATTGTAACGACTATAATTGTGCCGTGAGCAGTAAAAAATTATAAGATTATTTTATGTAACTTATATCATGACAACAAAAATACATAATTAGTTTTGAAAAATAATTTTTATTGTTTCTCAAATTCTACTCAAAATAATAATTTTACAGTATAACCAAAATCATAAACTTACTAGACACTTCTCCCTCTATTTTTTCTTTATTAGCGTTTGAAAACTAAAAACAACCTGTAAAATCAATTTCAAATGGGGCCACAGGCGTAAAAATTATGAGACCTATAGAAAGTTGTGTTACATACAATACCATGTGCTTCAAGGAGTTTTGAATAATGAACTAGTATTAAATTTTGCTGTATCAAAGAAAAAAACTCAACATATTTGTCTAAAATCTAAAAGATTTATTGAGATTATCAAAAAAATTAAGATATATGTCAGACTTTTAAAGAGAATACATGTAATACTACAACTCCAAATATATATATATATATAATAACTATGCATAATACACTCAAATGATTCATTAAATTAATCAATGTCAAGATAGATAATGAGATCCATGCAAAAATCAAGTTACTTACGTAGTTGTGTATATATTTCCTAAAAATCGGGATAACGTAACTGATACCTAGTTTTTAATGGTATCAGAAAAATCACCCCATTAATCGAAAATATAACTTGAAGGAGTCTTAAATTGAATAAAGAGTCCACACATGATCGTTGTACGAGATAAAAGTCCAACGATTTTGGAGTAACTTAAGTTTCAACTTTGAATAATTTAACTTTTAAGTTGAAACTAATTTTTTATCAAAGAAAAAAAAGGCTGAAACTAGCATAAATAAGTATAAGTATATAAATAAATATCGTGTTATATATAAATAAGTATATTCAAGGAGCTTTTAGTAATGAACTAGTGTTAAATTTCATAGTATCAAAGAAATTAACATATTGGTCTAAACTCTAAAAATTAAATTTTCATACATCTCAATTAAGGTATAGATAGACTCCACAAAAAGAATGCAAATACAAAATGTACTAGTAAATTTCAAATAAGTATTAATAATTTTGCAGAATACACTTGAAAAAATCATCAAATTAACTCAAAACATACGTTAATAAAAAGTTTATGAGATATGTATAAAATCATATTTCATATTCTATATATTGAGGGAAGCTTGAAACAACGTATGTAATTATTACATAATTAATAGTATCAACGAAATCACCGCACTAACTCAAAAGATAAATTGTTGGAATATCAAAAAGACTTATGGATCTTGATACAATTATTGCATGTGATGGAGTCCACCGAGTTTGGAGTAAGAAATTTTGACTTGGAATAACTTAAATTTTATGATTAATTTATTCTGCTTTTAGGTGAATATGTATTAGATTAGCTTATTAATTATAAAATAGTTTTAGTTAACTGAGACTCAATTGGTTTATGATTTTTGGGAGTGTATATGACTGTATGGGAGGAAAAAAAATCGAATCTTAGCATATAACTAAATTAGTTTGTTTATAAAAGAAAAAAAAACTAAATTAGTCTAGAAATGCATTGTTAATAAAACGGAGCCATACATAATTACGTAACAAATTCATACTCAATAAATAGAAGTGATTTAACATTCACCCTCAAATATATTATCTTATAAAATCGTAGGATCCAAGTATTATTTGTAAGATTTGACCTCCGACATGATTGTGCCTAACTCCATCTGCATTTTTAACACCATTTAGTTGGTTGACGATTTATTATTTGAATACATTAATATATTTTTATACCAATAGATTTAATTATTGTCATTTTTCGGGTAACAATTTTATTGAGGAACGACGAGTCTCACAATTTTTTTTTTTTTTGAAATGGAGTCTCATAATTTCATGACATTAAAACTAGATTCTTCCCTTTTCTCATCTTTTTCAATAATATTTTGTTATATTTCCTATGTTGCAATGTCACTTGTTTTAGAAAAAATTGTAGGTTTGTTTAGCTACATTGTTTTTTGTTTTTAAATGCAAAATAGATGATAAAGAATATTCCAATAAATATTTTGCAGACATTTTCACAATTTATTTCACTTTAAAAGGGAAAAAAAATTATACTTCCTAAACAAAAGAAAATAAATCATAAATATTTTTCCTTTAAAAAAATCATAAATATTGTATGGCCACTAGCAAATCCTAATTGGTGGATTTTAACACGAATATTTTGATAAATTTTTTTATAGAAGGTGTTCTGCCACAGAACTTAATTACTTTGTTATTAATTAAATTATTAATAAAGTTTCATTTAAGTTCTTAAACTTCTAAATTTTTGTTTTGGTCCTTAAATTTTTAATACTTTTCTTTGTTAGTCCTTATTTGCCAAATTTAAGGCCACAATAATTATTTTTAAACAAAAAAAAAAAGGTTAGTTTTGGTCTATAAGCTTTGAAAAGAATTTTCTTTTAGTCATGTTTTGTTTTTTGTTTATGGGCCTATTTTCTTTCTCTTTGAAAATTTAAAGTTTAGAGACAAAAAAATAATCCTATTCAATAAGAACTCTGCATCTACACAGGTAGAACCCCATGAACAATTTCATTAGTTTTGGTGTCAAATTGCCTAACCATTTCATTAGTTTGTTTTTCATGTTATTGTTATACCTCTTTATGGCGTGTGTGTAATATATATCTATATATATATATATATATATAAAAGAAGGGTAACGTTTTCGTAGATTTTTGTTCTTTTGTGGATGAATATCTTAATTTGAATCATTGGATTTTGATCTAATGCCTATAATAATATTAATAATTTTACTAAAATTTTAATATAATTAATACCTATATAAATATAGAAAGTTGTTCAAAACTTAAAAAATAAGTAACATATTTGTGATCTAATGAGTTGGATAGATTTATTTTTTTTATAAAATTCTATTTTTATTTTTTTGTCATTCTCATTCCTAATACGCTATTTTTTTCCAGGCATTTAATTTTTTTTCTATTGCACATTTTTCTTCACATTTTTTGATATTTTATACACATCAAATTTGGAATATATATCTACATCAAATACATTTGTAGTTTTTGGTGAAAGGCACGTTTTTTTTTTTTAAATTGAAAGAAAACCCTATGTCTATTTTTATTTTATTCATGATAGCATATAGATATGAATTTACTAAATTCTCGTTTTAATATATATTTTACATTTTTTAATCCAATTATAAAGTTTAACTTTTTTTTTCCTTTGCTCGCATTAGAGTGTTAAACATATATCCACTAAAAAAAAAAAAGAGTGTTAGACATATACTTCCTAGCTAATTTACTAAAGAATAATACAGTTGCATTAAAAATTCACATTATAATTGTAAAAAAAGGGGGAAAAAAAAAAGAACTCCCATTATACATGTACTCTATTTCCTAGCTACTTCTTATTACATTGGACACAATAATAATTTTTAAAAACTATGTGCAACTTTGTTTTATTGTAATTATTTACGAAATATAAACTTATGAAACATTACTTTCTATAATATAATGATAATAGAGTGCTCTTGTAAGAATGCATGCAAAGCATAATAGAAAGAACCGAAGGAAAATGGACATTAAAAACAATAACTCTATGAATGATGATAATGTTTATACAAACTAAGATAAACTAGAGAGCTACAAAAAAAACATGTACAATCACAATTACGAAAGTTTTATGCGTGACATATGTATGTAATATTAAATTATCCAAAAAATATAATTTTTAAATAATTTAATTGATATCAGAAAAATTATAAGAGAAATAAAAAATTATAAATATACAATTACTCATGGATGAAACCAAAATAAAAGTGAAAATATGTAAAATGAATCTGTTATTACAAATCATTTTCAACTTAATCATAATATCCATCAATAGAATAAAAATAATAATTTCCATTATAAACTCTCGCGTATATGAATCTTTATTTATTTGCTACTTGGTAGTTCTTCTTTGAAACAAAATCAACACTGATAAGTGATTATAATATTTCCTCCAAAAAGGTAACAATATTAAAACTGGATTTTGTCCACTTGGGCCAACGGGAGTGAGAAAACATTATTACTATCAATGACTATTTTTTTTGTTTATAATCTTATTATCAACGACACTGAAACTGCTAGATAGAAAATTAGAAATTATAGAATGCCCCGGCGAATTCCAAATTCCTATGTTATAACTACGAACATGTAAAATATATGTGTGTGCGTATATATAAAATAACTATGAACATGTAAAATACATTTTGTATGGATTATAAATTATGTATAAAACACAATTAATAAATAAATCAAAATCAAACAAACGATGAAAAGAAAATACATGTTAAATTAAGTTTTACGTATGTAAATATATCTCCATATCTAATACAATGACCATTAAGCATTGGAAAAAAAAATGGTTTGATTTTCATCTACTTAGAATTTATGATCAATTTAAGTGTCAGTGCAAAAAAAAGGTTGCAAACTATTAAATAGGCTCAACATCTAAATTCGATTTTCAGGCTGCACTAATGGGTTCAAACACTGGTTCTGACAAGTTGGTGGTGGAAATAAATAGTTTTTGGAAAAATAAACGTATATCGGATGAACTTTTATTGTCAAAAAGTAGTTGTACTGACTATTGTATACGTTAAAGAAAAATGGTAAAAAAGCTAGATCTCAATCTAGATTGCATTTTATTTATCCAAAAAGAAAAAAAAAATCTAGACTGAATTTCTTGTACGGCGGAAACTTTAGAATCTATCTATTTTGGCAGTATAGACAGTATAATCATGAGGGACTAATTAGCAAAACTTTAATCCTTGACTAATCTATTCACATTGCAGAAAATTCTATACACACCCATTTAGAAACTTAAACTACTGCAGCAAAGTACATTTTGAGCATTCTACGCATGCTATTCTCTGCCTCATTTATATATATATATATATATATATATATATATATATATATTTCAGTTTAAAAAAAGTGTGAAAACATACTCTTTTTTTTTTTTTTTTTCAAAAGGGGTTGGGAATGCGGCTAAGGAGTTTGAATATGCTATTTCTATCAATAATTATTCGTAAACAAATTCCAAAATGAATATGGAGTGATATCATATAATTATGTTGTTAAACACCTTAAGCAGGTAGAAAATTGTGGCTTAGCATCCCATACCCTACCCACCACTAAAGAAAGAAAGAGTTTCTTTTATATATATATATATATATATATATATTCTTTTTGGAATTTTTGGGTCTAAAATTGTTGAATTTTCTTTTTTTGGCTTTGGCAAAATCACAATAGGTACAAATACCGTCCAATCGTCCATCATGTCTCAAAACGCACACTTTGTTGGGAATATTAAGCAAAACCCATGATTTGCTGCAAATCACTTTACAGCTGTGTGAGGCTGATTGTGAAATACTTGATCAATTTTATGAGTTGATTAAAGGTAGGATAATATTGCATCAGAGAGTGATTATAATGCTTAATTTAGAATTAAACCATTTTAGAAGATAAAAAGAAATTTGTAGACACTTGGCCTCCCAATCATTACATATGCTGCATTAAACAATTATTATATATGTCAATTACCCCCTAAGAGTGCTTAGAGCTAAGATAATTAGGTCCAACAAAATTGAACCCACAATAACAAAACATTAAAATTAATATACACATATGATTTTTTTGAACAACCTAGCAAAACATTTAGATCAACATATACATATTTTTTCCACTTCTATGTGTAGGAGGAACTTTTGAGTGAAAGTAATAAACAATTTTTCATATTCAAACCAAATAAAAGAAAAGAAAAGAAAATTATCAGTTATCAACTGTTGAATAAACTTTGGAATGTCAAAAACTTTAGCATGTTTAGTTTAAAGGAATGATTTTTGGAATAGAAAACTCATTCCATTAAATTATACATTCCAATGTTTGTTTTTTCTTTTTGGTAAGGAAATAAAAATTATAATTTTATTAAATGATGAAATTGATATTTCACTTATTTACAGAATACAAGTTTCAACCTCTTTTAAATTTTGGTAAAACTAATTTTTCTCTTTGTGCATTACAACAATATTTTAAAGTAAAGGAATTTTGTCAATACAAAATATATTTTATTTTATTCTATTATTGATTATAAATTTAACCAAATAATGTATTATCATTTATATTCATTTTCAAATTCTATTGTATTATCATTCTCCTTATTGTTTTAATTTTATTATATGAACCAAATGTCACCGTAAAGTTGACTTATGGAACCTACATGACATTAATGTGTGGTGTCACAATGTGTCCCCGTAACAATTTTTTTTTTTCCTTTGGCTGAGTAAATGACCTATTTTTGGTATGAACTTAGTTAGCTAGTAATGCTTTTTATATAAGTACCATATTAAGACATGTTATTAGATTTTGTATTGACAAAAGTTAAATTATGATCAGATAATTTCCTCTTGTTGATTTTTCAAAAAATAAAAATAATACATGTCTATAGTTGCATAGGTTAATTACTAACTTACATTGATTTCAAACGTTGTTCTGATTCGAATACCTTAATCGCATTGTACAAATAACTATATTTTTAATAAATAAAAAATTAGTACCATCATATACTAACTGACGTATGAAAAAAAGAATTTTTTTTGAAAAGATGAAAAAAAAGAATATTATATATGAATTAGGGAAGGGAAAAAAAAAACTCTTAGTCATTATTTCACAAGTGATGTTGAAGGACGGAAATGTCATGAATCCCCCCCCCCCCCCCAATATACCCCTCCAAAGCTATCACAGATTTGCTTGAACATGCCATTGGTGGGCCCCCCACCAAAACCTGGCCCACCAGCCAGAGTCCACACCAGACCAGACCAGACCTTCTGACCCACTCATTTCATCTCCCCCTCCTTTCCCAAACCCAACCCAACCCAATCTCCCCTGACGCTATCAAGACTTCAAAATCAAACCACTCCAAATCATAAGACGTGGGTTACGTGGGTCCCACCACCCTTCTGGGCACGTCAGCTACTAGACTTGACCACAGATTTGCCTTCCTTCCCCAAAACTCCCTCTTTTTTTTCTTTTTTTTTTTATTGCTCAAATTAAAAATAGTTTTCCAATATCATTATTACCGGCACCAAGCGGTGACATTAAGAGGGCTAACCGGCTAAGCCCTTGGGTGGAGAAAACAGAACGCAGAATCAATGGGCCGTAGTCCCTCTGACCCAAATTCGTGACTCGAGGCTCATTTTTTTTTTTTTTCCTCGGTCTCGTGTTGCGCTCAGTCACAGCAACCGTTGACCGCAACGTGTCGGATTCACATACGGTTGCCTGTTCCCTTTCGAATATATTAATTATCTCGTGTGAACGCGTGGGGTTTTTCGTAATTTAACTATTTATATTTAATTATTGATATTGATATTGATTTAATTGCTATTTGTTGTTATTATTATTGCTTTTTTTCTCTCTTAGGTTTGGGTTGGTGGCATGCTAAGCAACGCGGAGGGGGGGAGGAGGGACTACGGTATGGTGGAATAAGCGGGAGGGTTGGGGGAGCCGTGTGGGGCCCAAAGTTATTGAGAGTTGGGCTTGTGTCTGGTGAGAGATCAGGATAAGCTTATTCGTCTGAACAATAATGTCACGCCATGTCACCGTCACCACATGAATAAAAAAATTATGTTTTACATTTTTTTTTTAAATGTTTCTTAACTAACAATCACCGTTTATTAAATAATCAAAGTAAAATAACTTACGGACCTGTCAGTGCCAAAATTTATACACATATTTATTAAACATTTAGCCAACCTCACTTTGCAAACTTGTGTTTTGCACTTTGAAGGCTTGTATATTGAAAAATTCAGACATCGTAGAAGTTTCCGTATACCTATGTTATTTTTGAAGGGTTAATTACAAAATAAATACCATAAATTTGAATATTTTGTAATTTAAATTTGAAATTTAGATTTTGTAAAATAATACGTTGAGATTAGGAATTTTTGAAAATTAATGCTCTAGATTGACTTTGTGACCAATTTTAGTAGCAAAATACTAACAATATCCTCCAATAAAAATGGATTAGGTATTATTATTATTCTTAATTTTGATGATATTAATCTATTTTACTTGTTAAAGTTATTCAAAAAGTCAACTAAATATTAATTTTCACAAATTTTATTCTCGTGATATTATTTTATAGAGTCTAAAATTTATATTTTAAATTACTGAATACCTAAATTCAAATTATGTTGTGTAGTTTACCCTATTTTTGAATTTAAATGGTTAACTTTTTTTTTTGTTATACATACAACTCTAGTTAAAATCAAAATTTGTTTAATTGACGATAAGATTCATAATTCTATGTTAATTTAATACTTTTAGAAAATAAATTTACAATAGATTTATTTAGATAGAGTTACTCCTACATGTAAGAATAAAATATGTCACCTCTAATTTTCTTAACAAAAATATGATACCTATAGAAATTATATAAAGAAAACATATGTAAGATATTATTTTAAAACTTGTTTGGTCGGTTTGATTAGTTTTACACCAAAAAAACTAATGACCAATAAATAGTCATAATTTTCTTCCTAAGGACCAAACAAATTATTTTCTTAAAAAATATAGATTGGATTGTTTTTTTGTAGATAGGTTGATTTTCTCCATTTTTGTTGGTTTCTTTACCACTCCTACCTTTTTCCTTCTTTTCTTTTTTCTGTAATATTTAATCACAATAATCCTAAAACATTTTCTCTATTATGATTAAATCATTTAACCATGTGTGTTTCATAAAATCCAAAAATATTTTCTTTATTTTTCAAAATAGGTATTCTAATATTTTCTAGTTTAACTTGAAATGTGAAATATTTAAAATATCTTTGTATATAAATAATTGTAACTTGTGGACAAATATTCTTTCTCAAACATAAAATTCAATTTATTAGGAGAAATTGATCTGGATAGCACTAATTTGGTACAAAATAACTTTTTTTAATAATTTTTTTCAAATTGACATTTCTAATAGTGTCACAAATTGTGTGATAATGGATCACACGATTACAGTCACAAATTGTGTGATCTTTTGTCACATAGAGTCACAAAACACCAAAATACTATTAGAAAAATCATTTTACAAAAATATTTCTAAAAAATTTATTTCAATTAAAATAACTATTATTTATGTCAATTTTCCATTTATTAGCGGTATGGGCCTATCACATGGCCCACAAGTTAGTTTAGTGTGCCTTGCTTCGTGTAAATGTTTTGTAGTATTGCTCACATTTAATGAAAATTTTATAGTTCTGTGGGATCCGTTCCCAAATCATACACCACATGAACGATTAAGCGGCAGAACAGGTCATAAACGGGACCCATCATCCGACAGGTATCGGGAGTGATTAGCTAAAGGCCACGCGGGTCACACGTGATACCACATCGGCCATTGGGCTGTCCAAGGTTAGAGCCGACCCCATCACAGACCATAGATAGACGTGGCCCAGTCCGACCCTTACCTCGACAACTGGGGGGGTCGGAAGCCCCAAGGGTCTTCCACCAGAATACAATGGAAAGCAACTCATAACTCCAGACCCAGATAGAGCATTTAATGCGACCTTGGGTAGGTGTGCGCAAGGGGCAAGCCGCCTTGACAGAATAGCGATTTGTCCAAATCTCACCCCTGACAGACTCAAGCCATAGGAGGCGGCAGAAACCAGGCTACAGTGATACAGAGGAGATCACAGTAATCTCGGCCCGTGACCTTTGGGAAAAACTTTGAGGAAAAAAGTACTCAGTCCTGAGATTGAGATCCGGGTGGTTCACAATCCCAGGACTATATATATATGAGCCATGCGTTCCCGAGAGGGGCTTGTACGCATACAAAAAAGAGATATTTAAAAGTTTACAAGTAAGAAACAAAGATATACTCATATAGAACTAAATCCTTGCTACCCTGAATCAAAGAAAGACCACTGACTTAAGCATCGGAGAGTCTTTGCAGGTGGCCACCCCCGCCTCTCTGACCCTGCCTGAAGTTCAGAGCACTTTGGAATAGCAAGGACACGTGGACAGTTGGAGGACACATCATCAGCGGTTCAAAAACACGTGGACAGCTGGTGAGAAACTGATCCAACAGTTTGGCACTGAAATAACGGTTGAGTGTGAGAAAAAGAGTAGGAGATTCACAATCGCGCTCTCCACGAATAAAAGGCCATACAACATCGGATGGCACCCTCGAGGATGACAACCTGGAGCACACGTCCCGACGCCGAAGGGAGCTCCCGAGAAGCACGACCAGATCTGGAGCAGAAGCTGGATCAGATGCTCGCTGCCCTGACGGAAGCAAACTAGAAGGCTCCTGGGTTTAAGGAATGAAGTCGCAGAGGTACGCAGAGATAACGCCCACCTCGAAGGGCTACTGGCGAGCGAAAACAGGAGCCAGCGGAGAGAAGATTTTGACGAAGAGGTCTAACAAGAATTCGGAAGCCAACCGCAAGGAGAAGTTCTCGCCCCATTCGGATCGCGGATGCAGGGGGCGCGGCAAAGCCAGTCGAGACCCCTCCAAACCAAGGGAGCGATGGGCGGAAGACACCATGGAAGCCCAGGAGATACGCCTCCCGACTGGAAGCAAGAAATGATGGCAGAGTTGGGTAAGAGACTTGGGGCCCATCACAGCCAGACCCCCGACGATCTGGCAGAGCAAACTATACGAGGGATCAACCGGACGGCCTTCGCCGACTGGGTCCAGATGGAGCCCGATCCGAGGGACTTCACGACCCCGACCTTCAAGCTATTGGAGGGGAAAACCGACCCCCTCGATCATATATACCACTTTCAACAGAAGATGGCCTTAGAAACCAAGGACGAGGCCGTGACCTATAAAGTCTTTTCTACGACCCTAGCGGGACCAGCCCTGCTATGGTTCAGACAGCTCCCGGAGAAATCCATAAACGAGTTCGAAGATTTCTGCAAACTTTTCCTAAAGCAGTACGCGGGTGTCCGGAGACAGCAAAAAACTATGCGAGACCTAGACCGGTTGGAGCAGGCCGCAAATGAGTCCCCGCGAGAGTACCTGTCGTGTTTTCTCGAGGTGATGTCCCTAGTCCATAATGCCGACTTAGTCCAAGCTGCAGGCTCATTCGTCAGGAGCCTACAGCCAGGATCAATGCTATCAGACCAGCTCCTTTTGAATCTTCTGTACGATATGGCGAACGTCCAGGAGAAATCAGAAGGGGTATTCAGGGTGCTGGAAAGCCACCAGAAGGCGCCCAAGACCTCCGCCGCGATAACAACGACGCTGGTACAAACCCCGGTCCTGCAAGGGGTGAAGAGGCCCTCACCGGACCAAGGGCCGACTCCAAAACGGGAAGCCCTCATTTGAGACAGTCAGGAAAGTGGCAAGAGGAGGAAGACGTCCCACAACCCTCTGCCGAAGTATGAGCTTAACACGCCGATCGATATGATCTACCTCCAAAATAGGGACATGGGCATCTTCAAAGACCCACCAAAATTTAGCGTCTCTGAGCACATGAAGAACAAGAGCAGGTACTGCCAGTTTCACAAAGACTACAGGCACGAAACCGCCCACTGTCGCAACCTTTACGCGCAGGTCATGATGGCGATCCATGCCGGTAGATTGAAACAGTATGTGAAAACCGGCGGAACCCAGCCACAGGAAGACGTCTCCAGGCCTAAAAAGGGGAAGCAGACCCAGGCTTCTGGGTCAGGAGAGCAGACCTTGAGGATAGTATCGACCATCATGGGCAGGCCAGAGCCGACCCAGGATCAAGAGGAGAAAGAAAAATACCTCAAAAGGACTGAAGGAAGGGTGAAGCGCCTAAGGAGGATGGGCCATTCCGTCAACCATTTGATGATGGGAGAAAGTCGCGCCTCTGCCGCCCCCATCGTTTTCACCCAGTAAGATTTGACTACGATACTCCTGACTCACGATGACCCCTTAGTGATTAAACTACAGATCGGCTTCGCATTAGTCAGAAGGGTCCTGGTCGACGATGGAAGCAGCGTCGATATCCTGTTCCTTAGTACATTCGAGAATATGGGCCTGGATTGAAGCGCACTTAGGCTGACCTGTCAGCCACTGTTCGCTTTCGATAGCACTAAGGTCAGCCCCTTGGGCATCGTGACTCTAAAGGTCTGCGCTGCTGAGAGATGCTTGGATATGGACTTCATCGTCATTGACTGCCAGTCCTCCTTTAACGTCATCATGAGAAGGGGATGGATCCACGCCATGCATGGGGTCGCATTCACCCTCCACCAGGTCATAAGATGTCTATCAAAGGATGATATATATACGATAAATATCAAGGGAGACCAGGCCTCTGCAAGGAAATGCTTTTCAACCGCCCTAAAGGGAGCCGACGCGAGTGCAAGCACCTCGACCGAGGACAGATAGCAATCAAAGGACCGCCTGCCAGTGTGCATGAAGCGGATCAAAGAGGAGTCTGACGGTCCGGAATCCATGATCGAGGAGCTGGTAGCGGTCCCTTTGAAAGAGGCAGAACCAGCGAAGGTAGTTCTAATCGGGGCCTTATTTCCTGAGCAGCAGAAAAACGAGATGTTGGGATTCCTGAAGCAGAACGAGGATGTCTTCGCATTGTCCCATGACGACATGCCCGGGATAGACCCTGCTCACACCTGCCACCGGATGAACATAGACCCCAATTTCCCTTCGGTCAGGTAGAAACCCAGAAGGTTCGCACTAGAGAAAAATAGGGCGATCAACAAGGAGGTGGAAAAGCTGCTGGAGAACGGTCTGATCAGGGAGTGTGTGTACCCATGTTGGGTCTCCAACCCGGTGGTGGTGAAAAAGAAAAACAGTGACGACCGTATTTGCATAGACTTCACCAACCTGAACAAGGCCTGCCTGAAGGATAGCTTCCCCCTGCCAAGAATCGACCTAATGGTAGATGCGACGGTGGGATTCAACAGAATGAGCTCTTTAGATGCCTACTCTGGGTACAACCAGATCCCCCTGTACGCGGAAGACCAGATCCACACAGCTTTTATCACGGAGCGTGGTCTGTACTGCTATAGGTGTATACCATTTGGCTTGAAGAACGCGAGGGAAACCTACCAAAGGTTCATGAATAAGATGTTCGCCGGGCTACTAGGGAATGTCTATATCGATGACATGGTCGTGAAGAGCAGAGAAGATTCGGACCATCTGAGACACCTAGACGAATGTTTTCAGATTCTGAGGCAATATCGGATGCGTCTGAATCCCAAGAAATGCGCGTTTGGGGTGTCCTCTAGTCAATTCCTGTGGCATATTGTGAGCAGGAGGGGTATTGAGGCAAACCCAACCCAGCTGACCTCGATCGCAAATGTGCAGAGACCCTCGACCATTCGGGAGGTCCAACGGCTAGTCGGGAAGATAGCTGTTCTCAGCCGATTTGTCTCTAAGATGTTCGACCGATGCAAGCCTTTCTTCCAATGTTTGAAGAAAAGCTCTACTGTCATCTGGGGGGAGGAACAAGATAGGGCACTGACAGATCTCAAGCTGTATTTGAGTCACCCACCTATCCTGGCTTCCCCAGGAGAGGGGGAGTGCCTGTACGCCTATTTAGCAGTATCCAAAGTAGTGATTAGCACCGTATTGTTCATCGAGGAAGACGGCAAACAGATTCCAGTATTTTATATAAGCCGCATGCTCCTGGATGCCGAGATGCGAAATAGTGTGGCAAAAAAACTGGTTCTCGCTCTGGTCAATGCAAAAAAGAAACTCCGGCAGTATTTTGAGGCACACTCGATCACTGTGTATACAGATTTCCCTATCCAGAAAATTTTGGCCAAGCCAGACCTATCGGGACGACTGACCAAGTGGGCCATCTAGCTGGGAATATACGATATCGAGTATCGGCCTCGGGCGGCGAAGAAAGGACAAGTCATGGCAAATTTCTTGGTGGAAATTGAATCACTCGGTGAGCTGCACGACCCATCTCAGATGTCTCAACTTCGCCCCCCTTCAGCCTGGACGCTCTATACTGAGGGATCCACGAATGCCTCAGAGTCAGGTGTCGGGATAGTCCTGCAGACCCCAACGGATCTCAGAGTTGAGAAGGCATTGAGGCTCAACTTCCAGGCGACTAACAATGAGGTAGAGTACGAGGCACTACTGCAAGGCCTTGAGCTGGCACTGCACTTCGGAGTGGAGAACATCGCAATAAAGACCGACTCGTAGTTAATCGCGAGTTAGGTCAGGGGAAACTTTGAAGTAAAAGAATCAAGGTTGCATAGTTACTTTTCCAAGGTAATGGGGGCAAAAGCTCGCTTTGGCAATTTCAATATTGAACCGATCCCCAGGGAGATAAACCAGAAGGCCGACGAGCTAGCTAAGAGTGCTTCAATCGGGGATACGGCTGGAAGCATAGAAGTTCTCTTAGAAGGCGGGAATATGGAGGACCCCCCGCAGATCCCTATGCACCATATGTTTGCAACCGGAACTGCTGACGAAGGATGGATGAAACCCATCACCTAGTATTTGACGTTGGGGAACCTATCCGCGGACCCCCAAGAAGCAAGGTCTATCAGGTTGAAGGTTGTCAGGTACTCGATGGTAGGGGAATAACTATACAGGAGATTGACAATGGGTCCGATACTGCAGTGTATAGGTCCCGTCGAAGCACAATAACTAATGGAGGAAATCCACGAGGGAGTATGCGGCAACCATTCTGGCAGACGCAGCCCACCCACAAAGCTCTAACGGCCGGATACTTCTGGCCATACATGATGATAGAGGCGGTCCGATTCGTCAAGAAATGTGATAAGTACCAGAGGTTCGCCCTAATGAAATGCCAGCTCGCAGAGGTATTTTATTCGAACATAACCCCCTGGCCGTTTGCCAAATGGGGTCTGGACATCGTCAGAGAGCTTCCCAGAAGTCCAGGGGGAAGGAGATATATCCTGCTGGCCACAGATTACTTCACCAAATGGGTAGAGGCTGAAGCTTACGCGTTCATTTGGAAGAACATAATCTGTCTGTTCGAGATCCCGAAAGAGATATACGCCGATCATGGCACATAGTTTCAAAATGCTAAGATCAAGAATCTGTGCGAGCTGTATGATATAAGGCTCAGTTTCTCTTCCGTGAACTACCCTTAGGGGAACGGCCAAGCGGAGGCAACGAACAAAGCCATATTCAGCAACATTAAAAAGAACTTACAGGAGGCTAAAGGCAAGTGGTTAGAAGAGTTGCCGGCCGTGGTATGGGCCCATTGAACCACGGAGCGGAGGTCGACTGGAAGAACGCCATTCGCCATGGTCTACGGATCAGAGGCTGTGATCTCGGCCGAGGTCGGCCTCCCGACCCTCTGTTCCGAAGCGGTAAAGGATGCCCCCTTAAATGAACGCTAGCTAAGCCGCAACACAGACCTCCTGGAGGAAACGAGAGACATGGCCCTGGGTTTCGTACCACCAGCAGGCTAGATCCTACTATGCAAAAAAGGCTAGTGCTCGACGATTTAATGCTGGGGATTGGGTCCTGAAAGTTAGAACAGGGAATTCCTCGAAACTAGACTCTAATTGGATCGGACCCTATGAGGTGATCAAAGCACTCGACAATGGTGCATATATCCTAAAAGAACTCAAGACCGGGAAAAACTTGCCGAACACGTGGAACGCTCAGCACTTGAAAAAGTATCACATGTAAGACACATGCATATGATGTAAGATCATGTGAATGCTTATATTATTGAAAATCTTAAATTCAAAATAGGTCAAGTTCCCCTTTTCACCGCATGGCTATGGATTCATCTTTTGGATTGCTATGGAAAAATGGTCTGTCCACAGTGGCAAATCCCACGCACTATTCACGCATGAGACCCATGTGAACGCTTATATTATTAAAAAGCTCAATTTCGAAACAGGTCAGGTCCTCTGCCACACGGAAAAATCACACCGGGTTGCCACGGAAAAGGGTCTGCCCACAATGGCAGACCCCACGTTCTATTTGCATAGGCAAAAAATCATGCCAGGCTGCTAAGAAAAGGGTCCGCCCACGGTGGCAGACCCTACGCCTCAGTTGCACAGACAAAAAAATCATACCGGGCTGCCACAGAAAAGGGTCTTCCACGATTGCAGACCATACGCACTACTCGCGCAATCAACGATAATACAATAGGGATCACGTTGCTTGTCGATGACCCGAGAAAACGTACGAAGAGGAAAAAGCTGCGCAACCAAAAACTTACCAGCAGACCTTGAAAACGATCAAACTATGAGGATCACGTAGCTTGTCGACGACCCGAGAAAACGTACGAAGAGGAAAGAGCTGCGCAACCAAAAACTTGCCAGTATACCTCAAAAACGATCGTACTATGGGGATCACATCGCTTGTCGACGACCCGAGAAAACGTACGAAGAAGGAGGAGTTGCGCAACCAAAACTTGCCAGCAGACCTCGAAAACGATTGTACTATAGGAATCACATCGTGCAATAAAACACTTGTCGATGACCCGAGAAAACGTACGAGGAGAAAAGGGGTGCGCAACTCAAAAGCTTGTCAGCAGACCCCCTAAGGAACATTTTAGCTATACGAAGAGCTAAAGGAAAGCAGGGTCGGGATTCAGCCGTTGGAAGTGGACCCTCCCTAAGGAACATTTTAGCTATACGAATGGCAAAAGGAAAACAGGGTCGGGATCCACCCGTTGGAAGTGGACCCTCCCTAAGGAATGTTTTAGCTATACGAAAAGCTAAAGGGAAGCAGGCTCTACCCGGGAGATGGTTTATTTGCGCATGGGCAGGATGTGAACGGATTTGGAGTCTACCCATTGGAAGTAGTCCAGTACCAGACCAAATGTGAAGACAAAAATTAAGATTAAAGTCTGTTTATTATGTCCTAAAAATACAAAGTGCACGGCCAACAGTGGTGCGCACTCATAAGCCCTATTTATGGGAGGCAGGTCACGAACAGACTCATAGGAAGACATCGGAGTGGTAGTGTCCTGTTTGTTCCCGGTAACAGCCGAACCCAGGCCTTCTCCTTTGCAACGACGGATCCAAACAATGGTCGACCAATCCCTGGAGCTGGTTCCGAGCGTGGTCCCATTTGGGGGCAGAGAAATCTAGGCACACGCGCGGGTCGAACTCTGCCAAAACAAGTCATAACAAAAGTTATACCTCCGTAAAACTGGATGAGTCAAAGCTTGCATCCCTATCTCCAGAACTAATCTTGACAGTCATGGCCTGAGGAGAACTCACTAATAGTCCGAAATCGTGTTCATCCGAGTTATCTACAATTATTTATACAGACGGCTACAACAAGGTTTAACTTTACCCCGGACGCAGTCAACAAAGAAAAAGAAAACAGACTAAAGAGAATTGCATTGTTCTTAATATTTATACGGAGGGTTACAACGAGGGTCAGCTTTACAAATGTACAAAATTAGGGACCCTAATTACCTCCGGCCATGGGAGCGCGGCCAGTCCCGGCGCTTGGACTAGCCTCAGTGGAGGGTGGCGTACCAGGGTCGGATTCATCACTGGATACAATGACCGCACCAGACCCCTCACCAGTTGAGACTCCGAGACCAGGCTGATCGGGGGCTTCCGAAGTTCGATCTGGCGGACCGAAAACCGAGATAAGCTCTTCGGCACCAGAGGCAGATGTAGAGGGCCCGTCCTTTTCCGCAGCAAGCATCTTCAGCATGTCAGCCGGGTACGTGATGCTGATCTCATCCCCAAGCTACTGCATGTAGTGCTTGACGGAATAGTGGTCTCTCTCGATGCCTTTCTGCTCGTCAAACTAGTCTGGTGTTACTACTTCAGCGTGGCCTTCGAACTCTCTATTCTCCCAGCCAGACCTATAACTTTCCACAGAAAGGACGTCTACCTGTCTCTGGTACCTTGTTTTCAGTTTCTCTAGGTTCGCCAGCCTATCCTTCAGCACCGCCAGCCTGAGCTCCACTTGCCGTTGCGATAATTCGACAAAAAAGTGTTAATACTGGCAAGGTCCTTGCTGTGTTTGTGAGACATCTCCACATAAGCACCAATCAGATTTTTGTGATCTAAGAAGAGATATCAATTTACCTCGTTGGACCGGTCAAGTCTGCATTGCAGAGAGTGGGCCTCTAGTTTGGCTTTCGCCTCAGCTTTCCTCACTTCTTTGGCGTCATCAACAGCCCTGCTAGCTGTGAGGGCACCCACTCCCCCAGCCGGGCATGCCCCTGAAGCAGTGGCGGTAGGGACGGAGGAAAGCTCGGTGCCACCGAGAATGCCATCGGCCACGACGGGAGGTGGTGCATCTCCCCTTGGCGGGCCACTGCGCATGGAACTTCTTCTCCTTAGAACGGTCAGCGTGGCTCCGTCGTCATCAGACGAGGGGGCAACCCTATCCCTCTTCTTCGCCCGGCCCTCTTCTTCGTTAGATGAGCTGACCTCATGGTGCCGCTTTATTGGGACTGGGGAAGGGGAAGATAACCGAGACTTCAACCTCGGAGCCCCCCCACTGAGCTCGGCGATCTCCCTACCGAGGCAAGTAGCACCTGATTTTGAACTGGAGTCAGGAGTGGACGAGGTTGGTGTAGCAGACCCCCTAGCCAGACTCAGGGGCATCTCCTCGCCGTATACGATCCTTGTGGCAGACGTTCCCCCGGATGGAGGTCCGCCTACGTCAGAGCGGGGAACCGTGAGCACTTCATCTCCTGAGGGCACCACGAGATGCTGGCTAGCGGGTGCCTTAGAATCTGCAAAGAACAAGCAACATGTTTAGGTCACGGACATAACCGACCCACGAAGCTCAAGGATGCGAAAATGAACCCATCCCTAGCTCTCTTAAGGGCGGCGGCTTCCTCCCTGCGGAGCTTGATGCACTCCTCAGCCACAAGCCTCACGGCCTCCTCGAGCTCGTGGCTAGACGGCGCCACCAAGTCTTGGAGCCCGCGCTTGAAGCCGTAACGTACTGACCCAGCATGGCGATTCGATCATGCTCATCCTGGCAGAATTGGTTCAGGGCAAAGGTGTCAAGTCAGCTCCACAGGTGCTTTGTGATGACCCAGGTATCCAGAGAAAAGGGAAGGTATGAAACTATCCTGGGCATCATATTCATCACCAAGGGGTTGAGAACGGCCTGGATGTGCCGGCAGTCCCCAGGAGATCCGAAGATGATGATCCCCTCTAGGCCTTTGAGCCGCCCCGCCGACAAATACGGCTCAAACCTGCTCTCTTCTGCCGAGGCTGCATAAGACAAAATAACGTGAGTAATAACAGACGAGGAGAACACAGACCTAAAAATCACGACCTAGCACTTACTCTACAAGAAAATTGAGGGAATTTGGAAGTGCTCGCCATTCACCCAAGGGGAGCACCACGCCCCTCCAACGGAATATAGCCTAGTGTGGGAGTCCCATTATTTGTCTGACCTCGGCAAGCCCCAGAAGATATGACGTCCTGGGAGCAGTTGGAGGTAAAAGGTAGGGTATGAACTCTTCTTGGGGATGAGGGTGAGTTTGTAAGCATAAAAGACCACCTCCAGGTCGATATGCAAGTTATAGAGAATTGACAGGGCAGAAAGCCCTATCAAAATCATGACCCCGTTTGCGTTTAACTGCATCAGGTGGATCCCCGTCAAAGCAAAGAATTGGTGGATTAGAGGAGGAAGAGGGAATCGCAACTATTCCAGATTTTTTCTGCCCAAGATAATAGTGCCTTCGGGGGCAGAGGGACGAAAATACTAATCCGTGGGGACCTCGATCCTTTGTGGCGTCACTCCACCAGGGAGGCAGAGCTATCTCCTTAGTGAGTCCAACTCCGAATCTACGATGGGACGCAATTCCTGATCTTGATCCGAAGCCATTGTTCTGGATACGATTGAAAGAGTAAAAGTCTCTAGAAGGGTGGAAGTCAGAAACCCTAGGATTTTATGAGGCTAGAATAATTGAAGATTTTATTAAAGAGGCAAATGAGCGTAATTGCGGCTTTTATAGAGGGAGAGCCGAAGAGTTTTTCTGGAAAAGAGGAGAGCAAAGGAGACCGAATAGTCGGAACTTCGAAATTTAAACAAAATTTTGTGACATGGGATGGCGTGCCTCCGCGTCGGTAGGGGGGAGCCACGTGCATCCCCCAGATTGGAAGAACGGATAAACGATTTCCCCACTTGACAGATACGAATCCATCAAGTAGGGAAATGGGGGCAGTTGTAGGACTCGTTCCCAAATCATATATCACGTGGACGATTAAGCAGCAGAACAGGTCACAAACGGGGCCCACCGTCCGACAGGTGTCAAGAGTGATTAGCTAAAGGCCACGCGGGTCACACGTGATACCACATCGGCCATTTGGCTGTCCGAGGTTAGGGCCGAGTCCATCACAGACCCTGGATAGATTCGGCCAAGTTCGACTCTTACCTCGACAACTGGGGGGTCGGAAGCCCTAAGATTCTTCCACCATAATACAATGGAATGCAACTCACAACTCCAGACCCAGACAAAGCATTTAATACGATCTTGGATAGGTGTGCGTAAGGGGCAAGCCGCCCTGACAGAACGACAATTTGTCCAAATCTCACCCCTGACAGACTCAAGCCATAGGAGGCGGCAGAAACTAGGCTATAGCGATACAGAGGAGATTACGGTAATCTCGGCCCGTGACATCTGGAAAAAACTTTGAGGAAAAAGGTACTCAGTCCTGAGATTGAGACTTAGGTGGTTCACAATCTCAGGACTATATATATATAAGCCATGTGTTCCCGAGAGGGGCATGTACGCATACAAAAAGAGATATTTAAAAGTTTACAAGCAAGAAACAAAGATATACTCATATAGAACTAAATCCTTGCTACCTTGAATCAAAGAAAGACCACTGACTTAAGTATCGGAGAGTCTTTGTAGGTGGCCACTTCCGCCTCTCCGACCCTGCCTGAAGTTCAGAAGATTTTGGAATAGCAAGGATACGTGGATAGTTGGAGGACACATCATCAGCGGTTCAAAAACACGTAGACTGCTAGTAAGAAACCGATCCAACAAGTTCTTAGTAAAGTACTCAAATAACTTAATTTTCGTTAAAACAAGGCAGTGCGCTTATTAATAAATATTTAATCTAATTGTTAGCATTATAGAAACTTAATTAGTTAATCCCATAGTATGATAGATGAAATAAAAGCATATGGTGCTTAAAAAACCTCTAATTTAAAATGGGATTAGGTAGTGTCTTTTTTCTTCCTTTAGTCAAAACTCTTTGTAATCTTACTCGTAATAGTTCAAGTAGAGAGTAGATCTAGAGAGTAAATTCAAGCTGAAGCAGGAGTTTTTATTTTTAATTTTATTTATTTATTTATTATTTTTTAAAAAAACCTTTGGTATTGTGTGTCAAAACCAAGAAGAAAGAGAGAAGTAAAGATCAAGTAGTAGAACAATGCAAATTTGAAATGAGAAAAAAAGGAAAAGAAAAAGTGGAATAAGGCAAAAGAAAATCTGTTGGTGAATAAACGAGTCTTAACTCTTAATTGCGATTACATTGGGGTGGGCCCACAAATTGAGAAGTCATGTTCCACGTGGCATCTATATAAGAATTAGTGTGCATCTTTTCTTTTCTTAGGCGTGACGCTTTGTGCGCATGTCGAGCAGGAATAGCCGAACCCGAACCTGCGCCACCCCTTTCCTTTGCGAAACGCGCACGTTAGCTGCCACTCCCACCACCCATTCCTCAAAATCTCAGCTAAAAGACACATTAATTCCCAACCTTTACCCTTTCTCTTTCCCCCACCCCCCAAAGTTTACCATACATTTATTTGTTACTAAATTCAATTTGTAGAACTTGATTACCCGAAAATAACTTTTAAAAAAATCCAAAAAATTTGTGATTTTTTTTTAAAATTGGGATCAATGATGGAACCAATGGATCAATCCCACATGACGTTTTTTGTTTCGAGGGAATGATTAAGTATGCACGTTTCGTGTCAAAAAAGGTCATTTATTGAGGTAAGAAACTTGTCAAATTTTTGGAAAAAAAAAAAAAGGCTTACAAAGTGGGCTGAGTTGAGCTGACCCCTTTGAGTGGATTTACTTGTTTGTTTGGATTTGCCCAAACTCCAACACAAAACAACCTCGAGTTTTTTTCCCTCCTCTTTGATTTTGGAAAGAAGACGAGAGAGTTAGCTAACTAATTTTTCATTATGTTTATTGGTTTTTGCTAATTTTATTATGTTTGTTTCACATGGGTTGCGCTAGGGGTGAAAAAATAGGAAAAAAAAAAAAACACGAAAGAATTTGACCATCTATGACCTAATAAACCGAAGCGCTAAAAAAAGAAAAAGCAAAATCGAACAAAGTTTGGTCAGTTTAGGTTTAGTTAACAAAAAAAAAAAAGGAAAAAGTAAAAAATATTTAATAAATAATATTAAATCGAGTTGCCTTTCAACCGCGAACTCAAAAAACTTAAAAAAGTGATATAATGTTGATAAAATGTTCTAAGTTTGGTTAGTTGTAGAGTGATCAAATCAAACGGAGGGATACCTCTCCTTCCAGCCATTAATTAAAGAAGACAAAAGAAAAATAAACAGTGGATTTCTAATTCTGTTTATGAATTTTGAGCCTGTCCAGTTTTGAGGTTTAGGAAACTATGGGCCTTATTATTTGCCCCGAAATCCAGCCCATCCGTTTTCTAGAGGGCGTGCCACCCCTTGTCTAGATATATTGGGCCATATTAGAGGCCGAATAGTTGAACCCACTACTATGGAATAACATGGTTGTGTGTGTCTTTTGCTAAATTTAGGGGTCTATTGATTAGTGTTGGGCTTTGTACAGGAGTTCCCTACTTTTGGATGTCCCGGTCAGCATATATCCCATTTTTAAAACATGGACAAAAATATTCCTTTTCATCATTTATATTCTTTTAATGTCAAATTTGCCCTTGAGAATTAATGCAATTTTCTTTTCGACTAGTCGGCCTCCAACTCTCCCGCTTCAGAACCAGTTGCGAACTCTCGTGACCATTCTCTGGCTCCACTACGTGACTTCATTGGTCGGTGAATCGATTACCAAGCACATTATTTCTCTCAATCAATAGCCCAACAATCGCTTCCTGAGGAGATTTTTGAACAGAGAATTTGAAATACATGCTCTAGATATACTAATTATGGTTTATCTTAATTGGCTAAAATTAAAAATCGTAAAATAATTAATTACTACTATCAAGAAAAATGGCCGACAAAAAAATTATCACCCATGACATATTCTATTCAATCAAAGATTCAAAGTACAAAAATTCTGTATAAGTTTTCTTTTTTCCTTTTTTAATTGCAAATATACTAACACGTATATAGTTAATGGTTTTGGTTTCACTTTGTTTACCATTTAAGCTTCTTCCTCTTTATTCAAGTGAAAGAAAAGCTTATTGCTCTTCTTTACATCATTTAATAATCAAATTGGCTACAACAGAATTATACACCAATAAATGAAAAATATGTACGATAAATAAATTATATATACGATAAATAAATTATATTCTATGGTAAATGAATTATATATATCGGTGAATAAAAATATACACTGATAAATAAATTATATGACATGGTAAATGAATTATATATGTTGGTAAATTAATTATACACACCAGTTAATGAATTATAAACTATGGTACATGAGTTATATATGTTGATAAGTAAAAATTTACAACAAAAAATGAATTATATACTATGGTTAATGAATTATATATATTGATAAATTGATTATATACCATGATAAATAAAAGAATTATACCGAAAAATGAAATATATACTCTGATAAATGAAAAATATACATCGGTAAATGAAATATATAGTATAATAAATGAATTATATATGTTATTAAATTAATTATATGCACTTATTTACTACTGTTAAGAAGCAGTAAATGATTTATTTACCATAACTTTAAAAATTTTATCGTTCATAGACAATAACATATTTACCATTATATCTTTAGTACATCACCTATTTGCCACTATTAAGAGAGATCATATGTGATTTATTTACTATAATTTAAAAAATTTTTATCGCTCGTAGATGATATCATATTTATCATTATACCTCGGATAAATCACTCATTTACCATTGTTAAGAGGTGGTATATGATTTTTTTACCATGACTTAAAAATATTTTATCTCTCATAGATGATATCGTGTTTACCATTATACTCCTAGTAAATCACTCATTATCACTGTTAAGAGACAAATGGCTAGCTAATGATTCGTGAAAGGTCATACGAATACATACAAGATATCAGAAAGGTTGAAAATAAGATTAACCCCCACTTTATTTGCTTTCTAATTTTTGAAAATTAAAGTCAATTGGCGCGCCTTATTAAAACTTCATGTACATTGTCAAATTAATTAACTAGAGTCACTTGGCAATGGCGACGCCAGAAAACGATAGTTCACCAAGATGACCAGCCTTATCCCCTGGTAATAGTATTGGTTCTCTTGCATGACCATGGCTTCAATTTATTGATGGTGTACTCATCTAAGAGAAATACTATTTAGTTCTTCTTTCACACAAAGAAGAAAATTATAACATTTGATGAAACAAAAGAAAACCACCATTGAATTCTAGGCACTATCATCAAACTTTTTCTATGTAAAAACCATAAAATCAGGTGACTATATCCCTATTCATACACTTTGTTTTTCTATGATTATTAAAAAAAAAAAAAAAAAAAAAGAAAGAACCATTGCAAGCACAGGGAGATGGAAACACATGGTGACCAACACAAAACTCCATTTACTAAATCAAAAAATAAAAAACAAACCAAACAGAATAAAAGAGTCAGGAGTTGACTCCAACTTCTGTTCGCAATGTCTAGTAAAAACCACCTCTTCTTGTTAGCCCTCTCTGCAGGAAAATCATGGCACATGTGACGAATTCTTCGTCCTCATCAATTGTAGCCATGGCATCATCGTCAGAACAGGAGTTCATGGCACAGTACCGCGCCAAGCTCAACCGGTTCCCCTGATTGCATAGCTTCTAGGATGTAAAGATCACCTCCTATGTCTAAGAGAAGCTAGGCTTAAAGAAATTGACATCATTGTAGTCCAGATCGATCTCTACAAGGTGCAAATTAGTAACATTACTTTAAAATTTTTTAAAAATGGGCATATACTGACATGGAATGCCAAAAAAGGATATCCTATGTAGTTTCCTCATTAGTGTTAAATGCATAGTAGAATACGAGTATTTATAAGAAATGACCTTTTTTATGATCAATTTAAAAATTGGCTACTTTTTACACTTATTTAATAAATGATATTTTTATAATTTTATTTTGATAAAAGCTGTTTTTTAGTTGGCCTATTTTTTTTTTTTTTTTTAATGTTTTTCTATACTAAATATTAAAAATGGTTATTTTTAAATAATTTTGAAAATTTGATTATTTTTTAACAGTATTTGAAAAACGTCCATTTTGCAAGCTATGTTCCAAAATTCAACCATTTAGGTAAAAACCCCATAGAATATTGCTAAATTTGTTGATTACCATATAATATATATGAAAATGAGAAAATTAGGCCCACGACCATTTTAGAAAAGAATGCAAATTTACATTGGACTCAATTTTTTCTCGATGCGATATTGCATTTTGTAGAAAAATACGACTTTTAAAAATAATTTTGGAAAAATATCATTTTTTAAAATAGTAATTAATAATTGGTAGTGGTATGTAGTAACTAAAAGTATTTATAATCGGTATATAACTGATAACTAATAACTAGTTTTTAAACATTAATAACTAGTAATCATTTTAAAAATAATATTTTTCTAAAAAAATTTTAAGAAACGTGGTAGGAGAAATTGGAAAAAAAAAACCAACCTCTTATAATTTGTAATTTTTTTTTTAGATAAAAATATTAGAAACCCTGTGAAAATAGAATAGGATTTTTAATCCAAATAGCCGAATTTTGGATCAATATTTGAAAAATGGCCGTTTCTCAAACATTATTAAACAAGGACTGAATTTGAAACTTATTTGAAAAATGATATTTTTCATATTTAATATATCAAAATATATTGATTTATTTTGGTATAAAATTGATTCATCTTTTAAAACATAGATAAATCGAAAAAGGTCATTTATAAAAGTAAAATTATAGAGCGGCAATTTATTCAATAGGTGTAAAAAATACACTATTTTTAAGTTGATCTAGAAAAAAGGACATTTCTTACAAGTACTATATTAAAAAGCTATAAAAAGTTATGTCCCGTCCCATATTATTTTAGGAACCGAGAAGAAAACACATTCATTTTTTTAAAACAAAGAAAACAATTAATGTACCAAACTTTTTGAAATTGGTTAATCCTAATTTTATTTTTACTTCAAGGGAAGAGTCCTTCCTTTTGCTGCAAATGGAAAAATTCCTTATTATTTAAACTTCTTTTAAGAATCTTTCGAGCTACTTTGCAAAATAGAACTCATAATAGCTACAAAATGAAACTTTACAAATAAGTGAAGTCTCATTTTTATTAAAAAAGAAAAAAAAGCGCGTCTTATTAATTTTAGGGATAATAACATTAAAACATCCTGAATCTTAACTTTTTTTGTAAAAAAAACTTCAACTTTTGAATGTCTTCAAAATAATACTCTCATTTTTTAATTTCAATAAATTAATACTTTGACAATTAAAATTCTTATAAATTAATACCATAATATTTGAAATTCATGTAAATTAATGACCTTAATGCCTAATTAGTTAATTTTAGTAATAAAAAAAATGATAATAGCCTTCATCAACTTAATTAAAAATAATTAAACAATAGTAATATTTTTGAAAAAATATTTGTAATTAACTTATTTCACTTTTTATTAAAAAAAATAAAAAATTAGAACGAGATAAAAGTAGTTAATTGTAAAAAAAAAAAAAAGGTAAACACAAGAGGTAAAAAAAGAAAATTGTGTTTTTTTAGCAATTAACCAAAAAAAATAGTTATAAAATAATTTCCGACAATATACTAATATCTAAATATTTTTGATAAGTTAATGAGAGATATTCGCATATTTTAATTTGCTCATAAAACAAAAACTGAGTATTAATTTATAAAAATCGTAAATATCATGGTATTAATTTGTAAAATTAAAAAACGAGTATTAATTTATAGAGTTCCAAAAATCAAGATATTATTTTTTAAAAAATTTAAAAATGAGAATATTATTTTACAGACATTCAAAAATCAAAATTTCTTTTACTAAAAAAATTAAAATTACGTTTTATCAACAAATTTTGAACCATAAGAGGGATAAGTTAGACGAGTGACATAGACAAAGCAGCAATTGGGAAATAAATATCTATTAAATACTAGGAAAAAAAAAAAAGAAATGGGCAAAATAGACAAGAAGACGTATACATTCAGAAAACTACATGAATTGGGACATAATTACAACCAAAGAGTCAAAAGGATAACCACCACACCTACTCTTAATAATCAATATCATAAACTTACGTGCATGTAATAATAATAATAATAATAATAATAATAATAATAAAGTTCCCCAATTTTGTAATGGTAGCATGGCAAAAAGAATAAGCTAACCCCCCAACAAATCTATATCTAATTTTTCACCAAACAGCTCCCATTTTTCTTGGTTTAGTAACCTGTGGGAAATTCACATTGTCCAAATTCTGCACAAAAAAAGGGGGGAAAAAAGAAATTTTTAATTAGTAAAACGAAATTTTTAGCTAGAAGTCAAAATAGAAATGATCAAAAGAGTTGGAAAAAAATAATTGTAATTGATTGGAGGGACAAAGAGAGTTGAATTATTGGCAATTTGGCACCTTTTGAAGTGATTGTGACTACTAAGCGCCCCCACATTAGACAAGGCCTAATGTTATGCGTAGAATGTTGAAATTGATACGACTCATTATCAAGCTTGTCTAAGTCAGATTTTTTCTCCATGAATTTGATCTCACTTATTATTTGGAATACAATTTAATTACTTCTATTATAAAAATTTAAACTTGGCAAGTGACATTTAGAATCTTATTTATACTATGATATTAACCTATTATCGTATGGTCCTAAATTTTAAGTTGTCACGGCAGTGATCAAAGAGAAACATTTCATTTTTAGTCATTTTAATAATTATATTCATTTGACGTTTGTAAGACCTAAATACGATTTAGATCAAATCCGCATCTTGTAATTTACATAATAACCTTCCCAAATGGCTGAAAAATTATAATTATACTTATTACTTTTCTCCCCATAGAAGAAGTTAGAACATCCGATAGCCAAATACAAAGACGAACAATTACTTTATTGACTTTATAACCTCCTAAAAGTACAACTACAAACCACAGTTATTAGGTCTTATGAGCAAATATTCATTCTTCTTACCTGCCTATTTATAATGTCAATATTAATTATATCATATTCTAAATAATATAGAAACCGATTAATTAGCCTTCATTTATTCTTATTTTACGGCAATTATTATTGTCATTATTAATAAAATATTAGAAGATTTTGACACTCAAAAGTAATAGCTTACAATTTGTAAGCTGACCATTAGAAGAAAGAAGTAAATTAATCTAACAATAATAATAGAACCAATAATAAAAATAGGAAGAGGTGATAGTGTACGTACTAGGAGGTTGAGTGACCACATAAGCGGAACCACCAAAATCACACGTGCCAGTCCCACGTGCGTTCTTCTGATAGTAGCTATTGAAAGCATACGAGGCGTGGGCCACAAGCGAGTCAGGATTGTAACACGTGGATCCCTCCTGGATCGGACGGCAATCAGCCCCTCCTTCACCACAGGCGTAATCCAGTGCGGCCTGGAGCTTCTCCTCCCCTGCGTTCTCATTCGCCACGCACCACGTCTGCCCCGTCGAGGCGGGTGACACGTCACCACTCACTGGGACCTGCACTTTGCTCCCGTTCGCCGGCGTTGACGGTTTCGCGTTGACCTCTGCTAACGTCAGCGGGACGTCATACACTTTCTCCTCATTGGGGTAAAACAGTCCATAGTTCCTCTCGGATGTGGGCCCGGGTTTCTGGTTCTCGTTAAACAAGGCGAACAGATAAACATTTAGTGGGTCCTTGGGCCTTAAGGGGGTCCCACTCCCGGTTAAAACGCGGCGCACTAAGTTCCCGTTATACGACGCGGCGTTTTGTTGACTAGCGCCAATCTCGTTCTCGTCCCCTTTAGAGGGCCAGCCAGTCTCAGTAACGACAACATTTACGTCGTCGTATCCCAGACTCGACATGGCAGCGAAAACGGCGTCGAGCTGGGCCTCGAACAGGCTGTAGTATTTTAACCCGTTACCCGAATCCACATTACCCGAATTGCTCCGAAACAGGGCGTAGTCTAAGGAGATCTTATCCGAGTTGGCAGCATAAGCGAAAAACGGGTAAGCGTTCACCATGAGGTACGACCCGGTTTGGCGCAGGAAGTCCAGCATGGGTCGGATCACGGGCTCGACCAATTCGGATTTAAACGACCCGGACGAAGCCGGGTACGAGGACTGTAGCGCGCTCAGGGCTATGGGGGACGAGAGCTTGATCGAGGAGTCGAGGTTGAGTTTTTTGAGAGAGGCTTGGAGGTTTTTCATGGCGGGGAGGAGGAACCGGGGCGTGTTGTTCGGGTCGACAAAGACTTCGTTTCCGACCGCGACGGCTTCGATTTTGGTGGCTGGGTGGTACTGGGAGATACTGGCTTGGACCCACTTGTCGGTGAATGATTGGTCGGCCGCGGCGGAGGAGAGAAGCTCGTTTGGGAGCGCAACGACGACGCTTATGCCGGAGTTGGCCAATGCGGTCAAAACGGTCGAGTCGGTATCGTAGAGCTTGACTCGGTCGATTCCTTGGGTTTTTAGAAGCTCTACGACCTTTGAAGGTGGTGGTAAGTCGTTTGCGATTCGGCCATAGTTTATGCTGATCGAACCCGACTCTGTAATCCAAAAATCAAAGAGTTATATATAAATATACATAAACACACATATATAAACACAATGAGAGAAGAAAATAAACGTTGTTATATTATACCTGCTAAGACGAAGAATGCCACAAAGAAAAATAAGGTAAAAGACGAGGGTTTGCGTTTTTGAGCCATGCTCTGTTTTCTAAAACGTAACAGAGCTTTAGATAAAAACAGGGGAATGAGATTAAGAATGGGAGAAAGGGAAGGAGAGAGCTTCTGGGTATTGGTTTATTCGTGGGGTTTTTATAGAGTGAAGATTGAAGAAGTGGTAATTAAATGTAAAATAACAATAGATAAATTAAAAGAAGAAAAAAAGGAAAAAAAAATGGTTTAGTGGGAAAGAGAGGTGGGGGCCAAACGTGGAAAAGTGTTGAGAGACCATTTTCTACTCCATTTTCTTTTCAAAATTTCGCAACAGACAGATAGCACTTACTGACCGTTCTTCTTTTTTTTTTTTTTTTTTTTTNTTTTCTTCTTCTTCTTCTTATAATAGTTCGTGTTAGATTTCATTTTTTGGGATTTAAAGTGTTAATTTTCCAGTGTGGTTCTCCTACTTCATCTGTTTTTTGTGTTCCTTCGTTTATGGCCTTACACCTGTCCTTGGACTTAATCAAACGTTCCAGGTTTGCTTTAGAAGTTAAGAGTTTGGCAGCCTAATGGGTTAAGAATGGCAATGAATCTAATGATCTAAGAACTGGAGGGTTCATTTAATACACAGGAAATCATGAATCTTGGCTGGATTCTATTTTTCTTCCCCATTTACCTCTCAATCATGAGGCTTTAAGGGAATTTTGTCAATGTCAGTACAAGAAATTTAGCCTGAATTCGAACGTTGGGTTTGCCAGCTATGCTTTTGTTTTGTAGTAAAAAGACTGTATATAAAATAGAAAAAAATGAAACCAAATTGGCAAAATACATCGGTAAGAGCACCACTTCAGATAAAATTCCATACACAAAATTTTCAGCTCATAATGGTCCGTAATAAAATGTAGGGTAATTCTAGTTTATCACCTATCACTACTTACTTGGATATTTTCAAAATAAATTAAAAAAAAGCTAGTATAAGATAATGAAGCCAAAATCTTGAAATCAATTTTTGATTTATATGTGATAGGTACGAGTTATTATAAGGTCATCAGATTCATACTATAACACACTTAAGGAGCAAGTTTTCGATAGATTGTCCACTTTGGCTGTCACAAGTTCTACACTATAGCCCTTTCCAAAAAAAAAAAAAAAAAAAAAAAAAAGGTTCTACACTATTGCTTGATATGATGTATATTAATTCGTTATCTATAGTTTTCCAACGTGTTAGTTGAGAATGAAATTTCATAGGTTAAAAGTTTACATTTGCTTCTAACTATGGACTATGGTAACTTGGGTCCTTATCGAAATAGTTTAATCTTTATTTTCTGTTCTTCTACATTGTCACATATTTTCTCTGGAATTGAAATTATTGGTGTAAGTAGCTAGTAATTTGGACCACAAAACTTGTTTTTTTTTTTTTCTCAAAAAAAAAAAAAAATTGAAAGCATAATGGTTGGTGGGGAAACATTTAATTGGATGATATAAAATGTATTAACTACAGCATGGGCTTTCTGTAAATAATTTTTATAAACCATAGGTACCCATCAAAATTAATAATGAAATAATAAAGCAAATTAATCGCCTTTAACGATCATTGAAACTGACAATAATAACATTAATAAATTGCAAAGCATTGGCTTTTAATTTTTTTTTTATGCATGTATCTATCTCTCACCCTATATGTGTATCCGAAAAGATATCTATATATAACTTATGAAGATATTATTTTTTAGTGCATTAATTATTTAAACTGATTATTATTAATGCTTTGGGAAAATTCCAAAAGCTATAATAAGTTGATTTTGTTGGACTGATTTTTATGGTCGATATCACGTTGAGAGTGGCTTTTTACTAGTGGCGCCAAACGGCCAAGGGCACGCCACTTTTTTTTTTTGTTTTTTGGTATTCAATTTTTTCGGGTTTTATGATTTGCCAAAGCAATATATTGTGTTAACCCTGGAGTACAAAACAAGAAAATAAAAGTTAATGGTGTTGAATGTTTCTTAACCATCACATATTGGTCAATTCTTTTGACACAATCGGTTATTTAAAAACTGACATACATTTTTTGTCGTTAATTAGGCCCCGTATTATTATCTAATTCTAAGAAATTAAGTTTTCATTTCAAGTAAATTGACCAAATTTTCAACCGTATTTGTACCAAACCAATTACAAGCCTCATGACTTAGTATTCAAGGAAAAGAAAACCCAGAAAAAAAAACGATATTTTTAGATAACAAAACAATGACAAGGACACTCACATGCAAGGAGACAAAATCGATGGCATCATATATATGTATTCAGTAGCTGGTTTTTGAAAAGAAATATGAAATCCAGTCATAAAACTATATCCTCTACGTACTGTTAATTTGCTATATATGTAGTGAAGAACTGTCTCAAAAGTCATTATATAGTTTTCTTTAATTTCACATTCTTATCAGAGAATTTATTGGCTACCGAGACATTAAGATATTCATATGCTCTGCTCAATTACCAGAATATAATTCATGTCCTAAAAGAACAAAACAAATATGTCACCAGCTTCTGCCTCTCACTTGATGCTGGCCAAGACTACTAGCTTCACTAGTTGATCGTGCTCTTTTTCTTTTTTCCCTTTTCCCGATATTTACTTTCTCAGTATTAAAAGTTGTTTAATAATATATTTTACATATGTATGTAAAGTTTGGAGGAATGAAAAAGTATCTAGATCTAAATCCAACGGTTAGGGCTTCAAATTCTGATAATTTATGTTAGTGTTTTTGAATTTATAATAAGTGTTGGTCATTATTTAAATTTTATTTTTATTCTTTTTAAAGCAATAGAGAGCTCCAAATTCATTTTATAGATTAAGTAATTGTAGGAAGATAGGGTGCCGAGTATCTTAATTTCGATTAAACGGCGTTGCAGAGAAAGAGAACAACTTGCTATTTACATAGACACAATAGTTTCAGCTTGTAGCTCGTTTGAGAGATTGCTTATTGTTGTATGGCTTTTTCATGACCTCTAAGCCCATGCACCTCTAACCATATCAACAACATGGCGGCCAGGGTCATCTCTCGCGCCACAGAGACCTTATTCGATCGGCACATAATTCTTGCATAAGCGAGGTAAAATCTCATAAAATCTGGAAATTAATATATATATGTGATAGGGCCTGATATATTTTAATTAGGACATTTACCCTATTTAAATGAGATAATTATCCATTAAATGGACACATGGTTACCCGATTATGTCATTTATCTTGTAACTATATTTCTAGCTTCACAGCCGAACTAGGAAACCCTAACCATCCTCATATGTAAATGGGGTTCATAAGGTACGGACAATGGTACATCCAAATATTCATAGTAGAAAAATAGTCAGACGTAGGCAGTTCATGCTGAACTAGGTCAATTTGTTGTGTTCTTTATGGTATTGTGCTAATTACATACGCTGTTTATTACTTTTGATTTTGTTGGATAAATCGTGATTCACGTTGTTAACAAAAAACGACCGTCGACACTTTTTACGGCTGCTTAAACGATTGACAAATTAGTTGGATGTGTTAGTTAATTTGTGGTCGTAATGCATGATATAATAAGAGAAGACAAATTTAATCAAAGGGTGAGGAAAATTTGTGACGAATAACAAGAGAAATGTACTCTAATTTTGGAATATTATTCCTTTCTAGTAACTACCCATCAGTAATAACTCCACAGAAAGGAAAATTCGTATACATATATTCATTAATCATGATTTGGTGTAGAAGGGTTATTAACATATATAACTAATTTTTTTTCCCTTCTTAGTTTTGAAGTTGGTAGTTCAGTTGGGGTAAGGTGAGCATTAAGCAATCATCACAAAAAGGCAAAATTAGAGCTGACACAGAAAATAAATCCAAAACTCCAGTTTTGACTTGTTTTGTTGAAGCTTGTCGTTTAGAAAAGAAGTACCTTGGATTTTATAGAAAATAAATACATTGATTAAGACATAAAATAAAAACTATATAGTAAGTGTTGGTGGGTGTCCGTTTGAGTCAAGAGGCAGGTAGATTACTTGGTCCCAACATATATGGCTTTATTGAGGCATTGAATTTGAGTAATGAAGATCTCAATGCATGAGAATGGGCAGGTCGGCAGCATGTTATTAGGGTTAGTTCCCTAACTAAAGTTGGCCTCGCATGTGCTAAGCGATTTTTGTTTTTCACATATATTAACTTTCATATACTTAATTTGTAGTTTTGTAGACTTTGCTGCCTTGACAGAAGCTCCCAATTTTTTTAGTACATATCGAGTTTTGTTATTTAAGATATTTCAAATAATTACCTTCCCCATTAAGAATTAGAAATTTTCTTTTCTTTATAGCGTTTTAGGTTTTCTAAATTTATAAACTCCAACGAGTTAATAATAAAGGGTTAGTATGTTAAACTCATGATACTCCGTCGTACATATTACCATATGTCCATGTCATTGGTTTACTTTAAAAATATGAACAAGAGAAATCTTGAAATATTAGATAATATGAAATAAAGTAAGATAAGATTGAAGTCCAATAAATAAATGGAATAGAGGTTGAGTTTTGTTGGTTGATGTTTGCCAATCTTTTATGGGGCTAGCTAAGTACTGCGCCGCATCATAATTAGCTTGATGCTTTTTCGTGGACTTTTTAATGGGAACAGGAGACGAATCACAAAGCAGTTACATATAGGCTGCCGAAATATTAATTGTGGACAAGTGTAAGAATTATCAAAGAAAATTGATTTTTTGCCAACAGCAATACTAGCAAATAGGATATTACCGTTACATTTTTAAGCAACCCTGAGTTCATATATCAATTGTGAGATTGTAAGTTTTCATAGTAGTCATTTATGGACTATGCCTCCACTCAACATAATTTGTGTGCACAATGACTAGAAGGGCTTTTAATGTTGGAAGTTCCTTGTGAGTTGACCACGGCTTAACTGGCCCTTGACCCAATTCAAACATATCTTGACCTAGAGACAAAGTGCATCTTGTCTGAGATTAGGAGCTCATTGATCTAGTCAAATGATACTTAGCTTAGCTTATTCTAAACAATGAATAGAAAGTATTACAAATGAATATATTGAATGAAAATCAATTTTTTTTTACATCGAGGTTCAGAAATATTTTTTCATCAATTTCGTCTCTTGACAATTTATTCTCTTTCACTGTACTCTAGTTCAATATTACGGGGAACTTCTTCTTATTAGCTCGAATTGCATGCCTTTTAGCAAATTCAAGAAAAGACTTGTATGCCCAAATTTGAATGATAATAGGAAATCTATTCATCTCATAACGAATTAAGTCTTTATTTATCTTGCTTGTCACCGTAAAATTCATTGCTCTTTTTTTTATTTGATCCTTTAAGTCCAACCAAATGTCAGACCCTCAAGAGTAAGCATTAACAACATCAAGGCTATTCACAATTCTAAAACATATGTTGGGCACCAAAGTGCTATTTGCATTCGACAACAACCCTAATCCAAGAAAGTACAATAGGACAAGCTTGAAAGTATCCCCATCCATTGCAGCTTGGATGCTACAGTAAATACTATCAAGTATTTCTTGCTTGATGTTCTTTTTTGAGCCGAAGTACTTGATTCTGATATCATCTCTGAGCTTCGTCATATTGATGTTGCTGTCTCTATGAATTTTTAATCTGAATATAATTGTCATCTATACCTTTGTGAAGGATACCAAGATATCACATACATCAATTTCAATATCTTCATTATTGTCCTTCCTAGACTCTTTATATTACACTTGCCTCATTATCATATTGTATAATATCTGTTCAGATTGTGTCACATATGACACATCTAAAAAATAGCCGAAATATATCTGTGCAAATAATTGCTTCTATTTCTTTGTTAATTTTTTATTTATAACTATCATCATCTCATGAACTATTTTGTGCATATTTACATTCCCATTCGTTATATGGTTCTCAAAGATATATCTCTTCCATACTTGTAAAATAAACACAATTATATTACTAGTAGGAAACAAAGAAAACTATTGAAATAAGTTGAGTTAAATACTGTTCTATACTTGAAGTCAAGATGTACATGATCTAGGATCAAGCGTCGCCTGACCTGAACTTCAGAACTTCCAATTAGTATCAAGTCAACGTATTCTTGACCTAAAGTTAATAATTAGGCTCTCTTCAAGTCAAGCAATTCTTAACCTTATATATAGTTATTAAGCTCTTAACCTAAGGGCAAGAGCTTGCTGACCTAACCTAAGGTAGTCAACGACTACTGTCAACAACTAATTGACGAGGATCAAGAGTATCTTGACCACGACATGGGATAAAATTCTGCTTGACTTAGGTTTTCGTAATCGTAGGTCAAACTATTCTTCAACTTATCTAGAGTCAACCCTTTCTTGACCTGTCTTGATGAACTACTGTCAATAAATACTTGACTAGGTCCAAGAGGATCTTGACAGGAGTGAAGATCCTCTTGACGTTGGCCAAGAAGCACTTGGCTTGAGTCAAATTTTTCTTAACTTAGGATCAGAATGTTCTTGACCCGAACTAAGTGCATGCAACCAGTAAAACATCTACTCCATAAACAACATGATCAAATCTTAAAATTTGTCAATAATGATAATCAATGCTTAAGAATAAAAATCTATACCAAGAACTCAAATATATTACTAATAAATCCCATAATAAAGAGCTTACCTTGACCTAAAATGAAAATATTTTTACTAATGAATCCCAAACAAGCCAAACATTATCCCTTCTCTAAAGGATTTTTTTGCCAAATCTCCAATGAATCACTAACTCAAAAAAGGAAGAAATTTTGCATAGACATTTTAAAAAATATATAAAAAATCTGAATTTTTATGTCATTTTCTATCGGTTTCTTGAGCTTCAAATCAACCGATTTATGGACTGGGGTCTTCTTCTCTTCCACTCATTTTTTTGACGGCATTCTTATCCTCAATGACGAATCTTTGGGTAAGGTGAGAGTTCTGAAGATGATTTTCTTCTATTCATAGAATGAGTGTTGACCATTTTTGGTGTTTTTTTGCTCGTTGATACAAGAAAAAAAGAGTGAATATGCGTTTTTTTCCCTTCAATTTTGGTGGTTTTTCAATTCGATTTTTAGGGAACTGAGACAAAATGAGAGAGAGATGGAGAGACGAGAAGAGAGAAATAGAGAGAAAAATGGAAAAAAGAGGAGAGAGAAAAGGGTTTTGGGGGGAAAGAAAATGTGGAGTCAGGAAATGGTCTTGATAGTCAGAGTGACGAGTTCATGTTATTTTTTGGGTTTTAGTTTCCTAAAGGCATTTCCATCTTTTCACTCACGTGGGCTCCACTTTCTAATCCTAAATTATTTATTAATGAGCCTAGTTCTAAAAATATCCAACTGATCCCAAATAAATCATATCCATATTCTTTTCTCAAAAGTGGAATTTTCCTAAATAAATTTTTTTAAAAAGTAATTTTTTTTCTAAAGTAATATTTGAGATAACCCATTCAGAATTTTTCAAAAAAACAAATAGCAGGGATTATTTTTCATTTTTTTGTTTTGAAAATTTACCACATGAATTTAAATTTCCTCTCTGGTTTATATTTAGATTTCCAAATCAAAATGAGTACAAGCGCAAAAAAATTGAAATAAAAAGATACAACCCCTAAAACAAATTGCGCATTGTATTAATGCGTTAAAAAGACGAGTTGCTTACAAACTAAGCATGTTAATCTTAGCCTTATAAATAGGTTTTACTCAGGTACATCTTTCTGTTTATTTGCTACTTTTTTTTTGTTTGGGTTGTCTCCTTCATTCAAAATTGTAACTTTCTTTAAGGCTTTTCCTTAATTATTTACTCGCTTATAGTATACTCAATAATTTTTGTTCTTAAATTGTGTAGTCTATAGGCAGCATAAGTTTATACAAGTAATTGTGCAGAACACTGATATTTCACCTCTAAAGTAATTGGGGTTAGATATGTGGTTAGGAAATATCTTTCACAAGTCGGTGCCATTAATCATATGAAACATTTACCAATACCACAGTCTAGTCTCTTAAACCTAGTTTCTGATACTCTTTAGTTTTTAGTTTTAATCATAAGATTATTATCATGTTTAATTTTCTTGTTTAAGTTTTAGTGTGAATTTAAGAAATTGCGTAGGAAAGATGTAAAAGCATGGCAACACACTGAAAATTGACAATACCACAGTAGTCTCTTAGACCTTGTTTCCGATACTCTCTAGTTTTTAGTTTTAATCAAGATTATTATCATGTTTAATTTTCTTGTTTAAGTTTTAGTATATAAATATAAGAAATTGCATAGGAAAGATGTAAAAGCATGGCAACACACTGAAAATTGAAAATAACCATACGAAAAGGAACAACAATTTAACAACAACAAAGACCATAATAGAAAGCAAAACATTAATGAGCATTGATAGGGATTAGGTGAGTTTTTTCTTTAATTTCTTAGTAATATTTTATACGTGTGACTTTGACAGAGATTTTGTATGAGCTAATGATTGTATCTTAACGTAAAAATATTGTTTTAATATCATCTCTAGTTATAGTGATAATATATAGACTCAAAAATTACACTGGAAAAACTTTCTAATGCCTCTTAAATCACATTTATTTTGTCAAAACCTTTCATGAGTATAACTTGTTGACCTTTATTACCGAGTTTAACATCCGTAAGGACTATTAGCACTTCTAGATGAAGTTCTTTTGCCCTCACGGGTGTGGACTATTAGCACTTCTAGGTGAAGTTCTTTTGCCCTCACGGGTGTGGACTATTAGCACTTCTAGGTGAAGTTCTTTTGCCCTCACGGGTGTTAATTCGGTAATGCAGGTCACTCTTGAGATGTTTTCTTATAATTTTGAACGGTTTATGACGTAATCACGCGATCAAGGAGAGAGTTAAGAAGAGTTTGTCAAGTGTGATTTTTACTAAATTTATGTTATTCTATATATCTTAACGTTATTAGAGATGTTCATTCTTTTCTTATTATACTTTTTGTCACAACTTAATTAAGAGTACTACTTGTCCCAATTTGATGACAAAGGTAATTCACAACTCTCTTCCAATATCTTGATTTTGGTAAAACACTAAAGTTAACTTGGGCACTGGATTTTGTCTGTGTTCTGGTCTCATTAATGAAGGGATAAAGATTGCCCTCTCTTAAGCAATTATATATTATTCCAGATGCGTGTGAGTTTGTATACATATATATATATATATATATATACGTGTGTTAATATATATCACTGTACAAATCTTGGGTGCAGCTAAATTACATTTGATTCGAAGCATACTTTGAGGAATTCTCTATATAATTCCTTGCATTTACTCAAGTGACGAATTTTTTTCTCATACTATTCATTGGAGGAGTGTTCTCGATTTTCTTTTTATTCCTGTACACAATTTGAAGATGGAGCTAATCGTATGGGTGGTATGTTGGCTGAGTTCATCTTTATCGGGATAGTTAATGGAGGATTATTGGTGATAATTCCTAATAATATTTATTTATTATTATGAATTATCTAATTACTTATTTTAGATAATATAATTATTTAGTTAGTCTTATTTATTTGTTTTGTATTTGATATTTTGAGTAGTTATTTTATCTCTTAGAATATTTTAGAGGAATATCTTCTCATGTATCTTTTAAAAATATCTCATTCAATTAATAAAAAAATGAGCCAAATTCATTTTCAATTATATATTTTTACAAAGGGCGGTTGTTGCTAAAGGGCGATACAAAGGTACTTGAGAAAGTGGTGCTTCCAGGAGATCTTAAGTGCCTAATATTAATAATTATTGTGAGCAATCATCATGACTGATAAATTTCTTTCAAGGAAGTGCTCCTTCATTTTCCGAAGAGTAACTTTTAACTTTTATTTTCTATTCCTTAATAGTTTATATATATATATATATATATATATATATATATATCATTTTCTTACTCTACTTGACGTGCTAATCAGCTTATTCCAATATCACCTAGAGTGGATATAAAAGAGTACACAGATTCAAGAGATTGCGTAAATTAAATTTCTTCCTAATTCCTAATCACAATTTTTTTTGTCAAAATCCTTTATGAGTATAGCCTGTTGAACGTAGATTATTATCCGGAGTGTTTTATGCATTCTAGTGCATCTTGCTCAAATATTGTTCTCCGATCTATCCGTTTGGCACAAAATTAGTTTGTAGTTAATCTTTTGGTTGCTTGTGAATATATATATATATATATATATATATATATATAGATAACCAGGGTAAAATATTGTATATTAAAGATCAACTATTAAGTATCAAGTAATAATATGACCAGGTGGTTATCAATTTTGCGAGATGTTTACCTTTGTGCTTATCCTTCAATTTCTTTTTTGAGACAAAATTGTAAAATTCTCATTTTTTTTTCTTTTGAGAAAATAGAGATAGGCGTATAAAAAGTTATTCTGTGACTTGGCTTATATAATTAAAAAGTGCATGTATGATTGTCTTACCATTTATTTTGTGTAGATTTATTTGAATATTCTCTAATGGCATGAGAGAGTATATAATCTCGAGAAAGTACCTGGTAGAGTTCTTTCTAATTCTTCCATAGTCACATTTACTTTGCCAAAATTCTTTAACCGAATAGATTACGATCAACACATGAATGAATAAAAAACGAAAATACTTTCGTAATTTTTGGCCTCGTTATTGTTAATTGTTGAACTGAGGTTTTATCAAAAATAAATTTGAAAAAATTACAAAATGTGACTTGTGTGTGAAAATAGTTAATTAATCAAAGTAAACAAAGAGACAAGAATTTTATAGTGGTTCAATCCCAAAAAAGATAGGCCTACGTCTATTGTTTTTTTTACTATTTTCTTGAGAATTACAAGAGCTCAAAATTACAATATATTATCCGGAAAGAAGAAGCAATAGTCTAAAAAGTTCCCAAAAGATAAAAGATCAAAGATATCTAACCCCTACTGAAATATTGAACTCCCTTTATATAGGTGAGGATATCTCAATGTTTCCCAATTGAGAGAATGTGTAACTGTATAATCAGAAAATACATTTCGAGTAACAATAAAACTGGGTAATAGCTTAGATGAGATGACTGGTTGATCTATAAAAAGAAACTTTTGTTTCCCTTTCTTTGTAAGTTACCTGTTTGACGAAGCTTAGTCTAGTTTTCTTTTCATTCTGGTCGCACTTAACTCGTTCAGAGGAGGTCGCACTAATTTATGCGGCGGAGGTCGCACTTAACTCTTTCGGAGGAGGTCGCACTAACTTACTCATGCGACTTGACACATTCACTTGGTCAACTTTTCCCTTTTTAGCATTGACTAACACATAGGATTTGAGACCGTACAAAAATTGCCCCCCAGCTCCATTAGTTCTTTAGGACAAAATGGAGCTTCCTTCTACTATAAGTGTGAGCTTAAAAAATGAGATATCATGACCTAGACTTGAGACCTTTGAAGAGTCGCCAGATCTCAAATCTCATCTTTTCAAGATCACCGCACATTTTTCTGACAGATAAAAACGTGTGTCACCTTTTCTAAGAAGAATAGTAAAACTCGAGGAGACTTTTCTTTTTTTTTTCTTTCCAAAAACAGACACAATGATAGTGATGACGCCAGCTGTTGTCTTAAATCAAATCGTTTCAAATTTTGAAAAGATACCGATTTAATTTCAGAAAATCAAATCTCGCATGAACTTCGGCCTTTGGTTCTGAAAATTAAATACCTTGATCTACGGCTATGATTTGACGATGCTCGAGACATATATATCGAAAACTAATCCGCCTTCTCTTCAAAAATCTTATCGTCTGCTATTTCTCTTGAAACCAGAAGTATTCACAAAGCAATCTTTTCGGCGTCGTCTTGTTCTTCAGCTCGTACAACTTTCAGCCTCTTCTCCGACGAAGTTATCATCGTAATCCTTCAGACTACATCTCGATCCCTTTGCCTTTGAAGAAAGGTTAGTATATATCCTCTCTCTCTTATTGTTCTGTCTATCCAGAAAACTCATTAATAGATTTTATTTCTAGAAATTGAATCTAATTGTAGGGCCTAAATATCCTGAATGAAAATCTGTCCCACACTCGGATGGACTGAAATGAGAATTTTTCAGATCCCATTCGTTGGTTTATAGAATAATTTTTTTTTAGATGACTGACAGAGATGAACTCATGAAAGAGTATTTTAGGGTCTGAAACCCTTTTTTTTTTTTTTNAAAATCTTTATTCAGCTACTATACAGACATTTGTTTAGGGGAATGACTGGTTGCACTTGGGAAATTGTGGATATATATGTAGTAATTTATATGTATATATATAATAATTTATCTATACCATTCATTCTCTCTCATTTGCCAACTATATTTTTTGCAAAGAATAATATAGTTTCTCTACATGTTTTGCATTTCTTTGTCTTCAATAGAAAATAACTCTGCACTTAACGAGGCTTGTTGTGAAGATTTTTTTTTGTGTATTTTTAATTTTTCCTTAGAAATTCTTATGCATGTGCATATTTTTTTCTTTCATATTTTCTTTTGTTTTTTGTTTTTTTTTTTTTTTTTTTTTTTAACGAACTGCTCAAACAATTTTTATGAATCTGTAGATCGATTAGAAAAAATTCGATTAGCAGCTTGCTGATGCAATCCTAGGATGAGACCCCAAAACTGCTCGTATATAGCTAAGATCTCTGATGCTTGCATAGGACTAAATCCATCCATATTTCTTTTCAGATGTCTAGTAGAGAGGATTTTAGGGAAGAGAATGCATTCTCAGGAGAATCTTCCAATACTAGTGTTAGTTCCATAAATCTCGAAGATTATCTTGAGCCAGAACCCGAAGTTGAGATAACTAGAGCCAAGCAAAGTAATCCTCACATAGGCGACCTTCCTCAAGACCAATGGCCCAGACATATCAAAGATGCCCCTACGTTCGCAAGGGGTTATCAATATGTAGAGGGAGATTGGTCATGTACCAATATAAGGACGAGCTGTACCACAAACAGGCTCAGCAAGATCATGTACAACTACAAGATCGCCATCCGTCTTCGCATTCCCATGGAGTTCAATCGACTACATACACCACCTCGTGGAATTACCTCATTCTCTGAAGCAGTTCTCAAATATAGTGTCCATCTCCCACTTCATCCTTACATAAAATCAATCGTCGATTATTATGGAGTCGTTCATTTTCAACTAACTCTAAACACTTATAGATACATGATAGGTCTACACATACTATACCATAAATTAGGCTTAGAGACCCCCACTCCTAAAGAGTTTGCTTGGTTTTACTAAGTGAAATTAAACCCATCAGACTTCGGCTTCTTTTATGCGAGCAAGTGGTCGAACCAAGCAATAAAAACTATCTATGGGATTCGCAACAATATAAGAAAATGGAAAAATCCATTTTTCCACTTTGAATATGCGGATAATGGCTTCTTTCAGAACTCAGGTAGGTAACTTTCAGCTTATCGCCTTTTCTGCATAAACATATTATTCTGATCGCACACGTATGTCATCGCAGATAATAGGGAATGACCTGGACTCTCCAGAGAACAGCTCGCAAGGATGTACAGAATAAACAACCTTCCGATTGAAGAATTCGATTGGAAGAAGTTTGGGACGTCCAAGAACTTAGTCCCTTGTGGTCTGCTTCCAAGGGGAGCCACTTTCCCAAATTCCACTGTCCGTTCGACCAAACTCTCGAGCTTGAAGAAGAATAAGCCAAGGAAGCAGAAGGAAAAGAGTGCCTCGTCTTCCAAACCTAGGAAGTGAAAAGTACCTGCCACCCCTACAACCTCGGAACCATCATCTCCAGAAGCCCCATCACCAGTTTCTCAATAGTAAGAAGGTAATTATTTTTTCCTTCCTTTTCCTTATCATCGTATTATGTTACCTCGCATGCTGACTCACATCTATACAGAAATGGTTATTGGTAGCGGACTACAAGCATCGCCTTCCACTCTGGGGTCAATAGCAAAGTCCAAGACGCCAGGGAGCACATCTCCATCGACGTCAAAAGGGAAAGAGAAGGTCGACACTTCTAAGAAACGAAAAGTCGCCTTCGAGGATATCCCTATAAGCTCGCCTCCTTCTCAGCCTCAAACTACGAGCCATCCTGATCCATCCAAGGAGACTACCACTTCTTCGAAACTGAACTAGGTTGACAAATTCGAGGAGCTTTTCACACTCCTTAACCAATTACCGAAGAAGGCTAGTATGAGCATAACCTTCATTGTTCGCTTCACTTCTGAAGATGGCTGGGAGAGGATGAAGTGACGATCAGCCAAGGTTATCTTCGGTTCTGCGATGAGGATGTTGGCGAATGTAAGTATCTTCTATTTTCTCTCTTTAACGCACTTTTCTGGTATTGATGTGTTATATTTTCAGACTGCTGCAGCTGCTATCCTGATGGATGACCCAGTCCTTGAGTGTTTAGAAAAGCCGAAAAAGTCAAAGAAATAACCCAAGTATTCGAGACTCGGAGAAGGCTCGTGAGGAAGAGAAAAAATCCTTCGAACTGGAGAATCGGCAGCTATACGAGGATCTGGCCAAGGAAAAGCTCGAGGAGAAAATTAAAGAGCTTAAAAAGACTATCTCAGAGCATCCGGATTGCATGAAGGAGGCGACAACAGAGGCAGCTTACAAGACTATTGAAGAGTTCAAGACTACTGAAGTCAAAGAGCTCGAAGAGAAAGCCAGTGACTTCGCATTATCAACCATTATATATAACATCTTCTGCGAGCATCCGGACTTTGACTTTTCTATCATTGGCAAAGACGTGGTTGAGCTTGTCTGGAGTTAGAGGGAAGCAGAAGCTACCAAAACTGGAGATGGTGGAGCGAGCACGTCTGCATAAAAATTGTGTTCTTTTATTTTTTAACTTCAGAATAATATGGGCTTGGTCCCCTTCTTATTTGTATTTCTTTGCTTGCATACATATGCGAGCTTTTTTTTAATGAATGCTTTCCTGTCAGATATTTATTCATGCAAAACAATCAAAACACTAAGTTGTAATATAGAAGATAATTAATTTAACCAAGTAGTCAATCACTAGGTGACTAATCGGTACACTATTGCGATTCGAATCCAACACACTTAAAATGGTTGTGTTAGGATAGGTTAGATCACTTAAGAAAACAACAAGTATGAGTGATGCAAACTTAATACTGTTTTTCAAAAGTTCCATGGTAAAATGTAAATATAGCAATATATCACATCGAACAATGAACATTTTACTTAGTTACTTTGTTGTTCGAGGAGGGAAATTGAGTAATACGACATGCTAAGGCATGAAGCAAGGAGAAAATCCTAAGATTTTAAGGAATTTTAGATATTTCAGTGATCTAAAATTCTGACCCCTCTAAATGGACGTTTCGCATAGTCCCTTAGGAAGTAAGTAGGAGATAATATTCTGATCCCACTGCCCCCCAAGTCTTATGGTGTTCGAAGACTCCCATAAAACTATAAAAGTTGGACCAAATCGAATGATCAATGAGGAGACACCCTTATTGATGATAACGAATGACGAATGACGATAAATGAATGACGATTAACGAATAACGATCAACAAATGACGAATAAGTAGACATCTTTATTGATGAATGACAATACATGAAGATATACATGAAAATTTACTGATAATAGTGACGAAGTTGTTTTACATTCCAGGCATGCTCGATCTTTTGTCCACCAATGCGAGCTAACTTATATGTCCAAGGTCGAATCATGGTATCAATAACATATGGTCCTTCCTAAGAGAGTCCAAATATACCAGCACTGTGCTCTTTATTATTTGGTAGGACTTATCGAAGAACAAGGTCACCAACTTCAAACCTCGGATTCTAACTTTAGAGTTATAATATCGAGCCATGCGCTGTTGATATGATACGATCCGAAGCTGAGACTGCTCGCGCATTTCTTCTAAAAGATCGAGCTCAATCCTCATTAGTATTTTGTTACGATCTTACTCATAGGTTGATCGTCGTAGAGAGCTCGCGCTAATTTTAACCGGAACCATTGCTTCATATCCGTAAGCTAAGGAGAATGGACTTTTTCTGGTAGTGGTTCATTGATTGGTGCGATAAGCCCATAAAACTTCAGGGAGTACTTCTGGCTAAGCTCCTTTATGCTCTTCCAACTTTGTCTTTATATTGTGTTTAAGTATTTTATTTATCGCTTCGACCTGTCCATTGGCTTGTGGATAAACAACAGTGGAGAAATTCTTCTTAATGCCTAAGTTGTTGTTGAAGTTACGGAACTTGTCGCAATCAAATTGTTTCCCATTATCAGAAATTATGGTATGTGGTATACCATAACAGCATATTATAGATTTGTAAACAAAATCTATCATCTTTTTTGCAGAAATGGTACTCAAGGCTTCAGCTTCTATCCACTTGGTGAAATAATCGACTGCAATCACTGCATACTTCAATCCACCTTGTGCCAATGGAAGCATTCCGATAATATCAATCTCCCATACTGCAAATGGCCATGGACTAGTCATTGGAGTGAGAGGAATAGGTGGCATTCTAGGAACAATTGTAAATCGTTGGCATTTATTACACCTCCTAGTAAATTCCATCGTATCCTTCTTCATGGTCGGCCGAAAATACTCTTGTCTTAGAATCTTGTTTGCAAGTGCCTGCCCCCTGGAATGATTTCCACATATTCCTTCGTGAATTTCCCTCATAATGTAGTCTACGTTTTTTTCATCGACACAAAACAAAAACGGCGCACTAAAACTTCTTCGATAAATCTCGTCATAGATAACATAGCGAGCTGCTTTCATTCGAAGTCACTTTGTGTCATCTTTGTTTTTGGGGAGATCACCATTTTGTATATACTTCATTATATGATCTATCCACGATGATGTTTTATCAACTGTCATAGCTATTTGGGACTCTGTTTCGATACTTGGTTTTGTAAGAAACTCGACAGGGACCACCTTTAGTAATTCGGCATCTTTTGTTGAGGTGAGTTTAGCTAGAGCATATGCCCGAGTATTCTTAATGCGAGGAAGAAGTTGAATGTTATAGGCAGTGAATATCGAGAATAATCTTTGTACCTCCTGTAAATAAGCCAACATTCTCTTTCCTCTTGCTTGATACTCGTCGTTCACTTGACAAACGACCAGCTAGGAATCACTGTATACTTCAATCATTTCGACCTTTATTTCTTGTGCGAGCTTTAGCCCGGCTATTAGTGCTTCATATTCAACCTCATTATTTGATGCTGGAAATTTGAAGCGAAGTCTACAATGAATATTATGCCCTTCAGGACTGATTAGTACTAAGCCTGCATTTTCTCCACTCTTGTTTGATGATCCATCGACATAAAGCTTCCATAATCTGGATAAATCTATAGTAAGTTTTTCGATTACTTCTGTGGGAAGATTGACATCATATGTGAATTCCGCAATGAAATCTGCGAGAGCTTGCCCTTTAATTGTCATGCGGGGTTGAAAATCGATGTTGAACTCACTCAACTCAATTGCACACTTAAGTAGTCATCCTGAAGCCTCGAGTTTTTGCAGAATCTACTTTAACGGAAAGTTCGTGAAAACTTTGATGGTGTGCGCATGAAAATAAGGTCGAAGTTTCTTGGATACGACAATGAATGCTAATGCCAATTTCTCTGTCTCTGGATATCTTGTTTCGACATCGAGTAGTCTTTTACTTACGTAGTACACTAGGTGCTGTATCTTTTGATATTCTCGAATTAACGCAGTGCTTGTCGCATATTTAGAAACAATGAGATATAAATATAATTCTTCTCCCGGATTTGGCTTCGACAGGAGTGGAGAAGAACCCAAGTGTATTTTTAATTCTTGGAATGCCTGCTCGCATTCTCCTGTCCACTTGAACCTTATCCGTCAACCTGGATACAAATAGACTCAATACGGCCACTCTTCCTGCCAGACTCTGCACATCTTTGGGTTTGCGAGGAGATTGCATATCAATCAGCGATTGTATCTTCTGAAGGTTAGCTTCAATACCTCGCTGATTGACCATGAAACCTATAAATTTTCTAGATCCTACCCTGAATGCACACTTCTGGAGATTCAGCTTCATTTGATACTTTCAAAGAATTTTGAACATCTCATCAAGATAATTGATGTGATTTTTGGCTTTCTTCGACTTTACCAACATGTCATCAACATATACCTCCATTGTCTTGCCAATTTGTTTTACAAACATCATGTTGACAAGACGTTGGTAGGTTGCTCCTGTATTGATAAGTCCGAAGGGCATCTTCTTGTAACAGTATAATCTTCGATCAGTGATGAACGAGGTATACTCCTCATCTAGCTCATACATGGGGATTTGATTGTTTCCAGAATATGCATCCATAAAACTTAAGAGTTTATGCCCCGACATCGCATCTACAAGCTGGTCGATTCTTGGAAGAGGAAAGCTGTCCTTTGGGCATGCTTTGTTGAGATCAGTGAAATCGATGCACGTTTTCCACTTCCCATTGGGTTTCTTTACCAAAACTGGGTTAGCAAGCTAGTTCGGGTAAAAAGATTCCCTGATAAATCTAATTTCGAGCAACTTCTCTACCTCTTCTTTCAACGCGACGTAGCATTATGGATTCATAGCTCTTCTTTTCTTTCGTACAGGCTTCTTTGTTGGATCTATGTTAAGACGATGACATATGATATTCAGATCGATCCTGACCATGTCCGAATGTTGCCGTGCGAAGACATCCAAGTTAGATTTCAGAAAAGCGACCAATGAAACTCGCACAGGTTCTTGAAGCTTCGCTCCAATCTTTAAAATCTTGGAGGTCTTATCAAATGGCAAATCCTCTATGTCTTTAATGGGTCTAGTTTTGACTTCTCCATCGATTTCTCGAGGGTTGAGTCTTCGCTTGTCATTTCGATTAGCGTTTCGTCTGATGCTTTGACTGATATTTCGCTTGACGCTTTGACTGTCGTTTTGCCTGACGCTTCTCCTTGTAGCTGGACCTCATTGTGCGAGGTGTCATATCTTTTGTTGTGAGCTTTATTGAGTTATTATAACAAGTCCTCGTATCATATTGGTTGCCACGCACCTCGTCTACTCCTTGTTGAGTCGGGAATTTCATAGCGAGATGATAGATCGATACTACTGCTCAAAGTTTCCTCAGTTCCGGTCTTCCTAATACAACATTAAATGCAGAGGAGCAATCCACAACTAAGAATTGGGTCATTACTGTCAAAACCCTAGGATAGGTTCCAACGTTGACCATTAACTCAATCATGCCTCTAGGCATTATGCTGTTACCAGTAAATCCGTAGAGTGGAGTGACAGTGGGCTTTAGGTCGCTTTCATTCAATCCCATCTTCTTAAAGGCGTCGTAGTACAGGATGTCAACATCACTTTCGTTATCGACCAATACTCGCCATAACTGCGTACTTCCATAATTAATCTTTATGACCAACGCATCATTTTGTGGATAATGGACCTCCCTCTTGTCTTGTTATGTGAAGGTAATATCCATATCTGGTACTCGCTGAAGCTTTCGTGGTCGCTGTTCAAGGTGCATGACGTTAGTCAACGGCTGATGCCGAGCTTCTCGTGCATACCTATCCTGCGCTCTTTTGGAATCTCCACCAACATGTGATCCTCCGAAAATAGTTCGCACCTCGCGCTAAATTTCTAGAGGTTGCTGTCGATTTTCTTTTCGCTTTTCATTATTCTGTTTAGAGTATTGCCGCAGTCGCCCTTCTTTAATTAATCTTTCAATCTCATCTTTTAGGGCAAAGCAGTTATTGGTATCGTGTTCAATGTCATTGTGATACTGACAAAGCATGTTGGGATCGCGCCTTGCTATATCTCTTTTCATCGGTTCCGCTTGACTATACCGCTCCTGTTGGTTTGTGACCGCATAGATATGATATATGGGTGCGTTCAATTCAGAATAATTATTGAACCTCATGGGAGCTCTTGGAGATTATTGTTATCATTATTGTTATTGTTTGTGGTCGCATCTTATGAGATCCGTAAGGACTATTAGCACTAACTTATGCGGTGGAGATCGCACTTAATTTTTTCGAAGGAGGTCGCACTAACTTACTCATACGACCTGATACGTTCACTTGGTCAACTTTTCCCTTTTTGGCATTGACCAACACATAGGATTTTAGACCGCACAACATTAATTATTGATCAGTGAACATAGTTTTGAATTTATTTATTTATTTATTTTTTGAAGGTAACATGGCCTTAAATTTGACAACAACGGATAAGTAAAGGGAAAAATTTAAGAATAACAAAGTACAACACTGAGCATTGATAGGTTTAGTTATTTTTTAAAATATAACATAAAAGTGGAAAAATCTATAAAAATTAGGGTGTGCCATTTCTATATAAAACTGATTTTTAGTTTTTAAATTTAATTCTTAAATGAACTGCTTCTTTTATATTTGTCTCTAAAATTTAATTTATAAAATATTAGTAGATATAATATTGTCAATCAAAAATATGAATGCCAAAAAAAAAAATCTAAAGACCAATTGTTAAACAATTCAAAATTTCTCCCATTAAATAAATTCTAACAAAGAGAAACATTAAGTACTTCAAAAAAAAAAAAACAAAGCTGTAGCCCAATATCCTAAAATAATAAGGGGAAATACGTGAAAAACTTGCACCGTTCTGAAAAATACGGATAATGCCCAAAAAGTAAAATAATACGGTGATAAGGAGTAAAAATTTTAAAAATACAGACTTACTTTATAAAATTACGGTCATGCGTGAGGCCATTTCTTTTTATTTTATATTTTATATTTTATTATTATTTATTTATTTTATTCACCTAAAAGAAGAAAAGCAGACAATGTGTCAGCGTTGCCAGGGCGCTGACATGTTACTTTATTTTAAATTTTTTTTATTTCTTTGTTTTTTGTTTTTCAAATTTTTACCTTTTTTGGGTCTAAAATTTAATTTTTATTTCTTAAATAAATTTTATATTTAACTGTGTGATGGTTTTTAGCATCAGCTTAAAATGTTTTTATTGAACTACTAATTACCAAATATATTATGAATAATTCTTAAATTATTCTTTTAATAAAATTAATTAGTAAGTATAATTTTTTCTTTCTTTTAATAATAATAACACTAACTCCTCTTTCAATTGCTTAGATACTATACATAAACAGTTGCATTAATTATGATAACTATTTTTTTCTTTATATAGAATGCCTAAATGTCATCTTATAACCTTTTATGATACTATAAGTATCCTCATACTGTAATATCTAGGTAGGATACTTATAGTAGTAATTTTTCTTTTAAAATTGCTTATTTCAGCCTTAATAAAATTTTTTCCTAGACATCATATTATTATTAACCACGTAAGATACCGATGATAATTACATAACTTTTTTTCCAATTTACCCCTTATAACCATAACAAAAATGGTAACCATTTCTTCTTTCAATTTACCCAAATAATATAGATAATTATACTCACCTAACTGGTTACCATAAGTAACCTCGTATAATACTTATAGTAACTGTTCAATTCTAATAATTTTTTAAAATTATTTTAGGTAACTAAGTGGGGGATTGTCGGTATCTAAGTGAGAGACTGTAGTTAAATTATCATACTCAACTCTTTAAAAAGGGCATCCCACCAAAGACTAGATATGTTAAATAGATACTTAGAGTCTAGTTTACAATTTTTACAGATATTATAAGTAACCTTGTAAAATACTTACGATAAATAAGGAAATTGTCGAAATCTAAATGAGAAACTATAGATAAATTACCAAAGTCAAACTATTGAAAAACAATATTATTCAAAAAACTAGATAAATTGAATAGATACTTAAATTCTAGTTTACAATTTCTACGAATCTCATAAGTAATTTCATAGGATTCTTATGATAAAATGAGAGATTGCCAATATCTAAGTGAGAGGTATATCACCAAAAACATGATATGTAAAATAAATAATTAAATTTTAGTTACAATTTCTACGGATACCATAAATAACCTATACTTATAATAATCAGCTATTTTTTTAAAGGGAATCCAAACACCATTTTAAGCAGACATGCAATCGAGCGATAGGTACTATAAGACACACTAATAGCTTAACGTATTTGATAAATACTTCTATATTTCAGAGATAATCTTATCAAATACTTTAATACTAAATGCAGCTAGATGCACTTTAGTGCGTCCGAAACGTGCTATCAGTGTGTTTGGAAGCGCACATGCATTTTTTTACTTTTTTTTTTTTTTTTTTTTTCTCTCTGGTGCCTGACAGCTGGCATCAACGTCGTAAAATTCAAAATTTCTAATGAAAGAAGTCGTACAAAACCTTGGTAAGTATCCGTAAAAAAGTTAATTTTTACCAAAATATCGTACCACACCTAATGTCCTTAAATGATAATATATTGGGACCAATAGTGTTATATACCCTTATTTTTGTTACATTTATTTTGTCATATTTTTATGAAAATTTTTCGACACAAAATTTTAAAGTAAATATTTCTCCTGGATTTATCTATTGGTCACAACCCAATTTGAAGACGAAGGCAGTTCACAAACCTCTTCCAATTTTCTTTATTTCATTTTCGGGGAAAAGCTCTAATTAACTTGGCCATGGGCTTATTTATGTGTAGGTCTCTATGAAGGTGGATTTCTCTCTCAAGCAATAATTAAATCAACAATACTAGTAATAACAAAAATGGCAATATATATTTTCCAATTGCATGTGACTTTGTAAATTTATACAACTCTACCGATAGGGAATTAGACAAATTCCTATTGTATTAGCTATATATATATATATATATGCGACTTATCTATAAATTTATTTTGGTCTAATTAAAATTCACGACGAACGTCTTTTTAAAATAAAAAATAAAAAGAAAATAAACATTAATGTGTATGTCTTTTATATATATTTTTTCAATTACTTAGATTATTATGATTAATGTTATGAGACCTTAAAGTGTCAAACACCACGAGAAGATGTCAATTTTTCTCTAGAAAATGGAATGACAATTCAAGTAAGACCTAGAATGAAACCAAATATAGGACTCAATGTATTAACTTATTGCACTTTCTGTGCTGCTTGACACCTTATAAGCAGCACACCTTATGGTACCCTACAGTACTACTCAAATATTTTAGTCGTTAGTTTAATAACTAAAAAAAAATACCTATAAATAATTAAAAAAAATTACCTTATGATTTAGAAACTTATATATATAATTATGCAGATGCACCCAAATTAGATTTGCAAGTAATGAAACAGATTCTCCGTCAATCAATTCCCATAATCAAGCATAATCAAATGAGCTCTTGATTTCCATATTCGTATCTTTATTGCATATTTGCATAATCAAATCGTTTCTCTTCGCCATTAACACTCAAGTGACGGACATTTCTTGTAGGAATTCATTTAAGCTTCGTTTCTCGATTTTCTTTTTAGTTCTTTGCACATTAAAAAGGATAGTACTACATATATGCCATATGGGTTACCTCATTGGGTGAGGTTATCGCAGTCATTGGAGTACCAAAGAATGTTGCTCTTCTCGAACTGAAACGCCTTGTCCCTGACTGACTGGCCCTTGGCGCAGGCAGACTACGATGAATTGAATATGGTGGTGAGTAGTGATCATCTTCCCAAAGCATGACCAAGGCCAATGTTACTAATAATGGCAAAAAACGGAGGCCGTGAACATGCCAAATATTTAGGCCAAATTTACTAATCCGTAAAAAGAACGAGAATAAAACAGAATGGAATGAAATGAAATAAGAAATAATTAATCGAAAGAGAAAAAGAAATAGTACGATTCCCTTTCCTCGTCTTTTGCTCTCCATTATGGATTAGTAAACATGCTCTTAAAGCAATGCAATAAAAAGTTGATGCTATTAAACTAGACCATATTTCATATCCAAAGCATCAATCTAAACTAGGTAGCAAATGTAGAAATCTCCATAAAAGTAGAAGTAAATGTAAAGCATCAATCTAAACTAGGTAGCAAGTGTAGAAATCTCCATAAAAGTAGAAGTAAATGTACAGCATAATTTGCCCTTTTTAAATCCACATTACACTTCAACTTCAAGTCCAGCAGAAAAATCAAATTGTGTCTTGACCACTGCCCATTTTCAGTTCTTGCTCAGATTGGGGACTCCTTAGCTGAAGTGTGAGGTGATACACACCGTGAACCTGAAAAAGGGCAGTTCATTCTATAAGAACCACAAATCAACTTCTGATACTAAATTGTTTAGCAGGTAAACTAAAAATAAAATAGAAAAAAAAAAAAAGCATTTCAAATTAGTTGGAGAAGTCAGTGTGCGTTCAGAAATTTACGATCAAGTTATTCAAATGAGCTAAATTAAGTGAAACAATGCAGAGCTAAATTAACGTTTCTCACATGAACAACTAGCAAGATAGAACATAAACATGCTAGATTATAAGGGGATTATGAGGAAATAAATGAACTGATCAGGAGTAAGATATATTCCACGGGAATCCATTACCTGAAACAAGGAAGTAGGGATATGCAAAAATCCCAGCAGAAATAGATCAACCTTTTCCAGAGTGCACAGCTTTGAAAGTGTCAATGCCTCTCAAATCCCTAGTTAATAAAGACATCATATGAAAGAACGGCATTAGGTCTTAGCTAAAACTTGCTACTAATAAACTATGCATTACAATGCTTCCACACCAGAAACAGACAGATGAGTAGCATCATAAACATACCACTTATCCATGATTATCAGAGAGAATTTCAGTTTATAAATGTATGAACAGTTCAAAGAGAGTTTCATTGATTTTGCAATCATTTTCCTATACTTGCAGGATGCAAGATATGTGTTACCATCGAGTGCAAATTTCACTGGGAACAGTTTGGCGGTAAGCAAAAAAGGGCAGAAACCACTCGTTTAACAGAGACAATTAATTTCAATGAATCTTTTTTTATATGTGCTCTTTTAGAGCTCCAACATAAACCACTCGTCTGGTAGAGACAATTAATAATCAAATGAATGCAGTGGGACAAAATTGTAGAAGTAGAAGTAACCTAACGAGATCAAAACCAAGATAATTTTCAGACTCTTCAGAGCTAACAGCCAGCCAACTATGGTTGCCTTCAAACTACAGAAGATCTTGGTACTTGGGACCTACAATAAAAATAGAAACTCAAAAATTGTTGAGGCAAAATAAAAGAAGAGATACAGACCTTGGTTCTTCAAAAATTCTATGCCCGAAAGAATATAATATGAGAGTTACTAATCTTGAAAGATCCACCTAATATACAAAATGAGCAAAAACATGCGGTGGTTGATTAACCGATTTAACCACCTGGCATTAATGATGTTTAATCTTGATGCTTGATTTTGGAACATCAAAAGGAGGTTGAGATGCCAGTACATCTGCAAGGTCTTTGATGAGTGAGTACATCTTCGAAAATCACGCATAGAGTGTGCATCCTTCTGAAGTAGAATCCTACGACATAAGATTGATAAGATTCAATGAGGTAAGAAAGTCCATATGCATTAGCAACAGAACAACAACACTAATCATAAGAGTGACAGCTTTTCTGTACAAGTATCAAGTGAATTGACATTGAACACCAATCTCAAAGATTTTCTTTAAGAGTTTAATACCATTTTGGACTGTCCTCTCTGTGGCAGTCTAACCAGAATTTACTTCAACATCCAGTTCCACCTATATGTCATAACCAACACCTGCATACAAGAAGATATCAAGTATAATCACATTACAGATGATAGACTATGATTATGTACTTTGGCTCAAGATGACAAGTGGAAGTTCTGTAGGTCTTGGTCAACAAAAAGTATGCAAGATCACAAATTTTTTTTTCAGTTGGTAGCAAGCATGGCAAATTTTGAGTATAAAATTTGTAATACCTTCCACTCAGCCTTGTGTAGTCACAACCAGAGGCAATTCACCCTTAGTAGAGTACTCCATTCTACGTAAGGAAGATATTCAGTCATGTATGCCATCAGACCCTTTTTTGAGGAAACATCACGGAATAAGAAAGGACATGAACAATGGATAGAATCTGTCATCAGATTGACAATGTATTTTTTAGTAGATTATCACACAAGCAAAAGAAAACACAGCATATTTCCCATGTAAAAAACTTTTAACTTGTAAGAGGGAATTAATATCATGTACCTCTCCAGTGGCTTGAGACATGGAATGGTCAAATCTGTTTTTAAGAAAGAAGAAACACATTTCATATTCGTTACTGTACTAGCACTCTCATCAAATATACATCCATACAAAAGTGTTGACAAGATTGCAATGAGACTACAAAAATTTACGTGGGGTCAATCTATCAACTACAGTGAGAGAAGAAATTAAGGGTGACCAACATCTATATGCAACTAACTCTTTTCTATACCTGCATACACAGTGATATTAGTCTTAGCAGAATAACAATAATAACAGTTAAATCTCATTTCTCATTTCTCAGGGTCAGCCTTCTCCAAAAAATCTTTTTTTTTTTTTTTTCAACCAGCCAAATAGTTGCATGAGCCAAATAGCAGACTATTAGCAGTAGTGGAATCAGGGGACGAAGAACTGGCCTTAATAATTTGAAGGAAACCCACGCTAGAACTAAGATCGAATTCAATGAAACCAAATTTTTGTTATCTAAATGTGTGTCACAATTGATTGGACTTACTACTATAACACAGTCAGAAAAGCAGGCATAAAGCTCAAATTCGACAATTAAGCCATCAAATTTCATTAATTGGCACCCTTCTCAAACTAGTGAAAAGACAAATATTTGTGTGTGTGTGTGTCAGCTAAGCAGTTTCAGAACCCCAATATAGGGATATTAGCACAGACCCAGTTCAGCTTTAATGGAAGTGAAAATAAGCAACCCAAAAAAAAAATAAAGGAAAAGAAAAAAGAGGCAGACCCATGAAACAACATTAGCCACACATACTAGAAATGAGAACAAAGTTTCAATCCAGTTCTTCACTGGAACTTTCAGAACAAAATTTATCATTGGAGCAAAGTCTAATAAGAATCAAATAAGAAAAAAGATTTATCTGAGAAGAATGTTGAGCCGTGGCCTGAAAAATTGCTCTTACTGGCGTTTTTGCAAACTCGTAATGTGTACTCGGTGACCTTTAATCTTTTGCATTTTTTTTAATATTTTTTTAAATTTTGTTTTTGGTAGTATAAAAAGAACTACCTATAAAATAAAAATAAAAATATACTAATAATGTAACACCCCGACTGTATCCCCAGGCAGTCGGGGTATGGTGTACATATGGCGGCACATAAACAGGTCCTCAGGAAACGTTTTACATTGCTCTTAGGCGTAGAAATCATATATCGAATATAAAAATTCTCTTCGTCCGTTGTTTCGCTACTAACTTTTAATTTTTGAATTGGGGTGCCATATTCGTTTATCATCGCCACACTTGATTTTATCAACGTATACCGAGTTTAACATCCTTAAAAAAAATGAAATAATTATATCATTAATCAACATTTAAAAATAAATAATTAAAATATTCCATAATAAAAAACCATTAAAACAGACATTGTTATATGATTGTTATATGGAGACATATATAACAAAAAATGTTTTTGAGTGTTGAGTTAACAAATCAATAAACCAATAAAAGAAAAAGGAAAAAAAAGAAAAGAAATAATGACTCAATAATTAATTAACAAGATTCAAAAGTACTAAAAAGAATCACATCATATAATTAATAAAAAAGCATAATAAAAAAGCACTAATTAAACAGAGAAATATAAAAGAAAATTGTTTATATATAACAACAAAAGCAGCAACAACCACAACGAGTCATGGTTATTTATGAATGAACATCTAATTTTAAAGAAGGAAGTAACAACAAATTCAAAGTCATGGTGTTGGAGCGGTTTCTCACCAGTCATCCACGTGTCTTGAATTGCTGATGCTGGATTCTCCAACTGTTCACGTGTCCTTACTGTCTCATATCTTTCTGAACTCCAAGCACGATCGGAGAGGCGGGGGTGACCACCTGCAAAGACTCTCCGATGCTTAAGTCAGTGATTTTTCTTTGCGTTTTGGTAGCAAGGAGAAAAGTATATCAGTCTCAATATCTAACTCTTTTTTTTGTGTTTTTTTATGCGAACCTCTCCTTTTAGGAACACATAGCTTCAATATATGTAGCTCTCGGATAGTGAACAGTATTCTTCTCTATCTTTGGAAAAGTAGATATATATTCATGAGTACCTTTCACTTCCAGATCTTTTTAAACCATCATGGGCCGAGATTTCTGTGACCCCTTCTGTGCTACCGCGGCCTGATTTTCGCCGCCTCCTATGGCATCAATCTGTCAGGGGCGAGATTTGGGCACATCGCCGTTCTGTCAGGACGGCTTGTCCCTGCGCGCGCACCTACCCAGAAACGCATTAAATACTCTGTCCGGGTCTGGAGCCGCGGGGCTGTGTTCCATTGCATCCAGTCTGAAGACCCTTGGGGCTTCTGACCCCTACAACTGTTGAGGTGAGGATCGCTGTTCCTAGACAGCAGACCCTTGGGGCTTCAGACCGCCAGCTGTCGTGGTTTCGAGGTCTGACCGACTGAACCGTTTGGGATCAGTGGTGGATTCTGCCCTAAATTCGGAAGACCCAAGGCCGAAGGCGAGATCACGTGCGATCCGCGTGACCCCTCTCGTGGTTCAAGGTTCAGGAATGGGCCCCACAACTGCCCCCGTTTCCCTATTTGATAGATTCATATCTATCAAATGGGGAAACTGTCTTCTTGTTTCTCCAACCCGCGGGACGCACGTGGCCCCCCTTTCCCGATGCGGCGATACGTCATCTCTCGTTTGTGAGATATGTTCGAAGTTTATAATTCTTGACTGTTCGGTTTCCAGAAAAACTTTCCAACTCCCCTTCTTTAAAAAACCGCTACTGTGCTTATCTGCTGTTTTGCCACAAATTTTTAATCACCCCAATCTCTCAACATCTCGAGATTTCTGCCTCCCTTTCTTCCAAAGCTTTTACCCTCTCAGTTGTCTTTTGGAACGATGGCTTCGAATCAAAATCAAGAACTGCAATCTATTAAGGATTCAGAGTTGGACTCATTGAGGAGGCAGCTCTGCTTCCCCGGAGGCGTGACGCTTCAAAGGGTTAAAGGCCCCGCAGATTGGTACCTTCAGCCCTGTGCTCCCGAAGGTTCCATTGTTTTGGGCAGGAAACATCTGGAATGCCTGCGGTTCCCCCTTCCCCCTCTAGTCCATCAGTTTTTTGCCTTGACGGGGATCCACCCGATGCAGCTGAATGCCAACGGGATAATGATTCTGATGGGGCTCTCTGTCCTGTCCGTTATCTACAATACACACATTGACTTGGAGGTGGTCTTCTACGCCTACAAACTTGTTCTCATTCCCAAGAAGAGCTCCTACCCCACTTTCTATCTCCAGCCACTGCCCGGTCGCCACATCTTTTGGGGGCTGCCTCGGTCGGACAAACTTTGGGACTCTCACGCCAGGCTTTACGCCGTAGGAGGGGCGTAGTGCTCCCCTTGGGTAAATGGGGAACACTTTCAGATCCCCTCAGTCTTCTTGCAGAGTAAGCATCGGACTATGACCTTTGGATTCGGGTTTCCTCACGGTTTCATTTCTCATGTTATTTTTCCCTGTGCAGGCTCCGCAGAAGAAAACAGGTTCGAGCCGCATCTGTCGGCTGGGCGGCTCAAGGGTCTCGAGGGGATCGTTATCTTTAGTTCCCCGGGGGAGTGCAGGCATATTCAGGCTGTCCTCAACCCACTTACGATGAACCTGATGTCCAGGATGGTCTCGTACCTTCCTTTCCCTTTAGACACCTGGGTCATCACCAAGCATCTGAGGAGCCGGCTCGATGCCTCCGCCTTAAACCGATTTTGCCGGGACGAAGCTGACCGGAACACCATGGCGAGTCGGCAGGTTGCGGCCTCGAGCCAGCTGGCGGGCTCCAACGATTTGGTAGCGCCGTCAAACCTCAAACTCGAGGAGGCCGTGAGGCTGGTTGCTGCGGAGTGCGTCAGGCTCCGCGAGGAAGAAAACGCCGCCCCCAAAAGGGTCAAGGGTAAGTTTGTTTTTTGAGTCTTTGAATCTTCGTGGGTCGGACTGTAGCTGCAGACTAAACTCGTCGTCTATTTTCCGCAGGCTCTGAGGCGGGCCCATCCGTCGGCACTTCTTCCACCAAAGGGAAGGCTGCGGCTTCGAGAACTCGAGCAAAGGCACCCGTCGGTCGGCGTCTTGTGGTGCATACGAAGGGGACTGAATCAGCAGCTCCTCGTCCCGACGCCGATGGGTCTCCAGGCGGGATGCCGCCTGCCCTTCTGGCTTCGCGCGGGGAAACGACGGCGACACCTGGACCGACCGGGGGGTCCGCAGCAATGATCTCCCCCATCCCCATCTCTTGCTCAAAATCGAGTGCTGCTAGCCCCGGCGGAGAGTCCAGCGATCTCAGCGGGGGAGCTCCGAGACTGAAATCCAGACTCTCCTCTCCTCCTCCGGTCCTCGCGAAACGACAACGCGAGGTCGGTTCGTCAGATGCGGAAGAGGTCGGGGTGTCGAAGAGGGGTAGGGTCGTCCTCTCGTCCGAGAGTGACGACGATGGGGCGACGCTGACCCTTATAATGAAGAAGAGGCCAGGACGCTTCAGCCAGCCTGGAGGAGGTGTGATCTCCCTATCCTTAATGGCGCCGAGCCTTCCTTTGTCCCAATCGCTACTGCTCCGGAGGCGTGCCCGGTGGACGGAGGGGGTATTCCAATGACCGTAGAGGAGGGGCTGTGCTCCCCTGCCGTGAGTACTGCTCAGAGGAGGGACTCAACCGCAGACCTGGAGTTGGATGCCCTTACTCCAGAAAATGTCGAGCTAGTCACCGCCCGCACTCTCGCACAGGTTCGTCATATTTGGGTGTTCTTTCTGTCTTTTCAATGTCTTTGACTAATGCCGTCCCTCTTCTTTACTGCTTAACTCACAGATGTCTGCCATCCGGTCCTTCCACTCTGACCGTGTCAAAGGCCTGATCGAGGAGCTGAACTCCCGCACCGCGCTGGCCGAGCGCTGCAAGGCCGCCCTCGCCGAATTGAGGTCCGATTTTGACACGTATCGAGGCCTTGAGGAAGCGAGGGTTAGCAGTGCGGTGGCGCATGCCCTGAGCGTTGAAAAGGCCAGGAGTGAGGAGCTAGCGGCGAAATTAGCTCGATCGGAGGCGGACAACGTTGCTTATTCCGAAGCCGCTAGGTTGGCCCAAGGCGAGCTGAGGATCAAAGAGCGAGAGCTTCAGAGCGCGGGGGCAGAGATGGGGTTGGCCTTCATCGCTCGAGACAATGCTGTCGAGGACGCCAAGGAAGCAAGGAAAGCTGAGGCGGTGGCCAAACTTGAAGCCCATGCTTTGCAA
>JXTB01000469.1:0-11625 GCA_002914805.1 Parasponia andersonii
AATTAATAATGCAAACAAAGTATCAATGCCTAATTATTAGACTGCACAGTCAATTTGGCTCCGAAAAGCATGAAAAATGCATTTTACCGAAAAACTACTATTTGACCAAGTTATCAACAGATATGATTTTAATGCATGTTCGTATAGTATTACTATTCATAAATGTATTCTTTGCCCCTTTCACACACCAAGCTCTCTCTCTCTGAGGGTACTAAGCCTTTACACTGCATGGGAGCCCTTCCACAAATATTAGTACAATAATACAGATCATTTAACAATCAGAATAAGTAATTTACCATGAAAGTGATACTAGTTGCTTGATATGTCTATTATGCAATATGAATATGTTTATTATTGGCTTATTATGTATGTGAGAATCTTGGGCATCACAAATTTATCCATGATCACTAATAGTATCTAGTGATTTCTCAAGCTTATGCTACATGTGATTGCATGTTATGTCACTAGCCATACCTAGAGACTGCATTACATATATATAGGCACCAAATTTCGTAGGTTATTTTTTTTTTGTTTATCTATCCATAATATTGTTTTACTTAATTAAAATTTATCACACACATCTTTTTATAATAAAAAATAAAGAGAAAAAATATTATATAATAGGTATTTATTTTTACTATTGTTTTTTTTCTAACTACTCAAATTATGATAACCCTTAGGTTATGATCCAACGGCAAAATAAATAAACACATATAAATAGATAAAAAAAATATCTATTAGATTGGAACTATAATTTATATATATAGGTATATATATATATTATATGGGCACTAATCTAGTAGTTTTTTTTTTACTTATACATAGGTATCAATTTAGCTAATGAAATTTTATCATGTATATTTTTTTCTAGTAAAAGGTAAGAAGGAGAAATAGTATTAATGATGCATATCTTTTCATACACTTCATTATAACTGTTACATCACTATTAAATGATGATCCAACGACTAAAAAAATACCTATACATAGATAATAAAAAAATGCCTACTAGACTGGTAACTATTATATATATATATTGTTGCCAATCTAGTGGGTACTTTTTTTTTTACCTATCCATAGGTATTTTTTTTTTGCCATTAGATCATTGATCTAACGGTTATCATATTTTAAGTGGTTACAGAAAATAATAATAAAAATAATATCCAAAGTTGTCAACACTATTTGTGATGCTTTCAATAGGGTGTTGATTAGATTTATTTTGAATGAAATATCATTACGAGTTTTGAAACAATCAAAAACCCAATTTTGGTTATTTTAGAGTTTTTGGATGCAAATACTTTGTTTTTTTAAAAAACTAAAGACAACTTGAAAATATTAATTTGAAATCTAATGTTGGAACTTTTCTTTGTTACTCTACTACTAATAATGCATAAAGAGAGTTCTTCAACAAAAGATCTAAGTAGTAGTTGAATCCATGCATGTGATATTTGATGAAACTAATGACACCTCCAAGGAGAGAAGCATAAATGATATTGTTGTAGGTATGGAATAAAACTTGAATGATTGGATCTTAATAAAAAATCGAAGATGATGATTAAGTCCAACCTTAACACAAAGAAAATGAAGAGCTTTTGGAAGGATGGAATGGATGATATTATTTGATTTATAAATTGCTTATATATGATTCAAATTGTTTGCAAAATGCATAATACTTAAACTCTTGTATTTGTGCAAATACTTGATAGTTTTTACATGACAAATACTATATATAATTAATTGAATTATTTTAGCTATCTTGGTGATGTATTTGAACTCAAAATGACATGTTACTTGAATTTAATATTTATATTTTGCAACTTTATCGTTTTGAATATTTGTGCATGATTTCTTTTTTCTAAAAAGGAATTTTTGATGAATATCATATATATGGTTCTCATTAGTTTTTAAAACATACTTTGTTATGTTTTCTCTTTTCTGAACATCTATTTCTTATGGTTGTTTAAACTAGGATAATATATTATATTTGGATTGGATACTTATTATCAGTTGCTTATTCATGTTTCTACTTTGCATTTGTTAATTGGTATCATTCTTTTCCTCCATGTTTACGCAACTTTTTGATGATATCAAAAGGAGGAGAAGAACATATTTCTGATCTAAACTATTTCAATTGGTATCAAGTTGGTCAGTTTATCTTCGAGTTATTGCTTTAATTGGTATCAACTTAGTATTATTTTTTAAAATACAATTAGTATCTATTGGCATAGTTTTAATTGGTATTAAACTTAGTTATTGTTTTTCCTCAAATATAATTGGTAATTTTTTTCAAAAATAATTAGTATCCATAATTAATATCTCTCTTATATGATTGATCTTTATCTGATTTGGTTATTAACATTTTGATCATGATTTATATATCGAGAGGAGACATATTTATGATTTTTTCATGCTAAATGGTCATATATTTTATGAATGCATCATTTTGATATGCTCTTTATAGCTAATTTTATGGAAATAAAGTATAAAAAATTATTTCACTATTGTGCTTTAATGATTTAAATTTCTCCTATACTTTATGATGATTATACTTAGAGAAATATATTTTAAACAAGTGAAATAATAAGATTTAGAACTTTTATAATCTTGATATGATGAAACTTATCTACTTGGAATATGCTATACTTCTCATACTTTGGCATCATATTGTTGTTTAATCTTATGTTTGATATTGTTATTCTTATTTTGAAGATTGTTCAATTCTTGATTCCTCTTTATCTCCTTAATGCTTAACTTATCATATTATTTTTTACATTTGGAGAAAATTGTTTGTGTATTGTTCTTTCATATACCTTTGTTATATATTCAAATGGAGAGAGTAATATAGTGAATTAATGTAGAAGAATCTTATTTTTAGAAGGGATAAATTAATTTTTAGGTAATATCTTGTTTGAAATTTGTTTATATCTTTTTAATGATGTCAAAAGGGTGAGAATAATGATGATTTATTAATATGAGGATAAAAAGATTCATTAATGAGTGTGCATGTTTCAAGAGAGAGAACTTTATTTAGCACACATTTTTACATTTTCTTATAATATACTTATAATGCTTAATTGAGTTAAAAAGGAGGAGCAAGTCCTTTTAACTTTGTCAAATATATTTTGAGGTGGAGCTTAAAATATACTAATGAATAAAGTAAACTTATCAAATTTTATATTTTCATATGCTTATGGCATATTTTATTTTATCTCATAAATCAATGTTTGTCTTCATCATAAAAGGAGAGATTGTTGAGAAATTAATATTTCAATATTACTCACACTTATTTTAAAGATAACAAATATTTGATTTAGTACTAATAATTTAACTTGACTGTATAGTGAAATAGCTTTAGAAGTTCTAACTCAAGTTAATCAAGGAAGCAAGCTTAAAAATAGATGCATATTGGATTTATTAGAATCAAGCTTGAAGATGGATAATTAAGATACAAAACTATACTTAGATAGGGTATATTTCATATTTAGTCTTATATTTGATTTAGTTAATTGCACATAAATTCTCTTTGTATTGGCTCATGTTTTTCAAAAGAATTTTCAAACTATCTTATGCTTAAAATGGTTATTTTATTATAGAAGTTTGAAAATAGAAAATAATGATTTTGAATAGCACAATATTCTTTAAAATATGATTTATTAAGTTTAAATAAGTTACAAATATATTTGAAATCATGACCATTTGAAATAGGCCAAAAGAATATTTGAAAGAAGATTTTCTATTTACAAACAAGAATATATTTTAGGATGAATACTTTCTAAATTATTGTTAAATATATTTGTGAATCTAAAACAAGTTTGCAATAGTCAAAATACTCTTTTCAAATTGATTTCTAATGTTTTTAAATTATTTAAAATAAGTTTAGAAGTCATTTTTTAAAAAACACTAAAAACTGTCAAAATCAAAAAATTGCCAAAAATCCTCTCAACATATGAAAAACGACCAAAAAATGGGTTTGGTCGACCAACAGTGATTTTGGCCAACCACTTTTCAGTTCAGTGAGCAGAAATTACCGTTAGAGCTGAACTGACGTGTCAAACACTAATGGCTATATGTTTGGTCTACCAGCTTTAATTTTGATCAACCAAACTTTTGGCAAAAAGCTAATAATGGCTATAAACGGATAATTTTCATAGATATCTATATATAGAGCCTTTTTTGATTGCATTTATGACAAGAGTACCAAAATTGATATTTATTTACTCTCAAAGTGTCTTAGTCTATTTTCATATCAATTACACTTTCGAATCATATTGAGTTAATCTTAGATCATCTATTGTGCAGTGTCTCAATTTTCCTAAGCCAAAATTGTATTTATTACTTTGTAGAGGAGAGTTCTTGAGTGTGTTTACTCTTTTATTGAAAAATCATTGAGTGTGAGGTGAGGTTGGCACCGAATTCATAAACAACCTGTGTATAGATGAGGTTATCATCAGAATCATAAACAACCCGTGAGTTAGTGAGATTGACACCATTGTCTAAATAATCCGAGGTTAAGCGTGATAGAAATAAAATCAAGACTATTATAAAGGCTAAAGTATGCCTAAGAATAATTTACTCTATTTGTACAAGGGTCAGCCAAGTTCATAATCTTCATCCGATAATAGAAAGCTCAAAGCAAGTTGTAGAAGCCGGAGACGTAGGCAAACTGTTGTATTTATCGAACCTCATAAAAACTGAGTTTACGTTTTCTCTATCCTTTCATTTTTTACTTTAATGTAAACTATTTGATTGTGTGTTTGATATTTATGGTACTTAATTGATTTGGTATTATTGTTATATATTTGGTATTATTGTTCATCTAGCCTTAAAGTTTCAAAATAGTGGTTTATGGTTTTACATAGTTAAAAGTTTCTTAAAAGGTTTTAAAACTCAATTAATCCCCTCCTCTTGGGAAGTCAATCTTGGGCTAACAGAATAATCTGCCTTATACTCACTCTGACGTATAATATTGATATAATAAATTATCATATTTGTATATATATATATATATATATTATTTCAAACTATTTATATCCATCTATTTTTAAAAATTAATGAGTTTGAAAACTTAGATATGATTATTTGATGTTATATCAATTATGAAGAAAAAAAATACAAAAAAAACATACAAGAAAAGAAACTTTACTTACTTAATGTAATTATCTTAGCTAGATTTTTCTTATTTTATTACTATCAACAGGTAATGGTGAATATGATTTTTCTGTTATTGTTGGATAATTTCTATACTGTTCCCATATCTAAAAAATTATTAATAGGACTAATATAGTATTGTAATTATCTTTCAGGGACGAGAATATAGCTAGTAATTATAATAAAAATTATCCCTAATTCACTCCATTTACAATCTTGGATACATAAAATCTTCAAGTATTTAAGCTCAGTAATAGTTTTGGAGATTTATATAAGAATCATAGTAGTTTTTGGTAATATTTTTTAAAGAGACTGCTATTCAGCCTAGTTATCTCTATTATAATATCCTTTAATTTATACACTGGTCAATAAATACTGAACTCTAGGGTTTATAGAGTCTTACGTTAAAATTAAAATAAAAAACAACTACAAATATACGGTCTGCAAAACTAATCGCCTCCCACACCATACAAGACTCTTATTTTTTAAAAAATCAATCAACTTTGTGGGGGCAGATTTCGTAAACAAAATAATCTTTTAGTTAAAGTTTATATATTAAAAAGTACAACAATGTGACAGTTTATTGGGATGCAGTCTTTTAAGCCTTTCTTCTATACACTTTTAACCCAATCTTAATATCTAATCAGGTTACTCATTATGCAATTTTAAATCTACATTGGTCAACAACAGAAAAGGAAAGCTAATAACTGAGATAAATACGTCAAGCCGCATATCTACCTTTTCAATCAAAGTGTGCCCTTCTCTACATGAATAATATATGACTAGTGTGGGACCCGTTCCCAAACCATACGCCACGTGGAAGGCCACGCGGGTCGCACGTGATCTCACAATCGGCCGTTGGGCCATCCGAAGTTAGGGCCGAGCCCATCACAGATTCTAGACAGTTTGACCCAGTTTGACCCCAACTCGACAGCTGGGGGTCGGAAGCCCCAAGGGTCTTCCACTTGAGTACAATGGCCCTTTCCTCGACAGTTGGGGGGGTCGGAGGCCCCAAGGGTCCTCCATCTGAATACAATGGAAAGCAACTTATGACTCCAGACCCAGACAAAGTATTTAATGCGATCCTGAGTAGGCGTGTGCAAGGGACAAGCCGTCCTAACAGAACGATGATTTACCCAAATCTTACCCCTGACAGATTGAAGCCGTAGGAGGTGGCGGAAATCAGTCCACGGAAACACAGAGGAGATCGCAGAAATCTCGGCCCATGACCTCTAAAAAATATTTTGAGGAAAAAGGTACTCAGTCCTGAGATTGAGACCTGTATGGTTCACAATCTCAGGACTATATATATAAGAGCCATGCATTCCCAAGAGGGGCATGTATGCTCAGAAAAAGAAATATATAGAATAGCCTATGAACGAGAAAAAAAGATATACTCATACTGAAGTATTTCCTTGCTACCCTGTATCAAAGATAAACTACTGACTTAAGCATCGGAGAGTCTTTATAGGTAGCCACCCCCGCCTCTCCGATCCTGCCTGGAGTTCAGAGTACTTTGGGACAGCAAGGACACGTGGACAGTTGGAGAATAAAACATCAGCAGTTCGAGAACATGTGGACGGCTAGTGAGAAACCGCCCCAACAGTTTGGTGCCGTCTGTGGGAAACAAGTTGAGCGTGGGAAAAAGAGTAAGAGACTTACGACCGCGCTCTCCCCAAACAAAAAATCCATACAACGTCTAATGGCACCCTGAAGAATGATAACTAGGAGTACACGTCCCGACGCCGAAGAGAGCTCCCGAGGAGCACGACCAGATCTGGAGCAGAAGCTGGATCAGATGCTTGCCGCCCTGGCAAAAGCAAACAGGAATGTAGAGATGGCCCACGAGGTCGTCCTGGGTTTAAGGGATGAGGTCGCAGAGGTACACAGAGATAACGCTCGCCTTGAAGGGTTACTGGAAAGTGAAGATAGGACCCAGCAGAGGGAAGATTTCGACGAAGAAGTCCAACAAGAGTTCGGAAGACAACCGCGGGGAGAAGCTCCTGCCCCATCTGGGTCACGGATGCAGAGGGCACGGCAAAGCCAGTCGAGACCCTTCCAAACCAGGGGGGCAATGGGCGGAAGAAACCATGAAAGCCCTGGGGGTACGCCCCCCGACTGGAAGTAAGAGATGATGGCAGAGTTAGGTAAGAGACTTGGCAACCATCACAGCCAGACCCCCGATGATCTGGCAGAACAAAATGTGCGAGGCATCAACCGGACAACCTTCGTTGACTGGATCCAGATGGAACCCAGACTGAGGGATTTCATGACCCCGACCTTTAGGCCGTTCGAGGGGAAAACTGACCCCCTCGACCATATATACCACTTTCAGCAGAAGATGGCCTTGGAGACTAGGGACGAGGCCATGACCTGCAAAGTCTTCTCTATGACCCTTGCGGGACCAGCCCTGCTATGGTTCAAGTAGCTCCCAGAAAAGTCCATAAACGGGTTCGAAGACTTCTGCATACTTTTCCTGAAACGGTATGCAGGTGTCCGAAGACAACAAAAAACCATGCGAGACCTAGACCGTTTGGAGCAGGCTGCAGATGAATCCCCGCAGGAGTACCTCTCGCGTTTCCTCGAGGTAATGTCATTGGTCCACAATGCTGACTCAGTCCAAGCCGTAGGCTCGTTCGGAGCCTGTAGCCAGGATCAATGCTATCGGACCTCCTCCTTCTAAATCTTCTGTACGATATGGCGGATGTCCAGGCAAAGTCGGAAGGGGTATTCAGGGTGCTGGAAAGCCACCAGAAGGCGCCCAAGACCTCTGCCGCAATAACAATGATGCCAGTACAACCCCCGGCCCCGAAAGGGGTGAAGAGGCCCTCACTGGGCCAAGGGCCGGCTCCGAAGCAGGAAGTCCTCATCTGAGGCGGTCTAGAGAGAGGCAAGAGGAGGAAGACGACCCATGACCCTCTGCCCAAGTATGAGCTCAACACGCCGATCGACGTGATCTACCTCCAAAACAAGGACAGGGGCATTTTCAAAGACCCACCCAAATCTGGCGTCCCTGAACATATAAAAAACAGGAACAGGTACTGCCAGTTCCACAAAGACTTCGAGCACGACACCGTCCACTGTCGTAACCTTTATGCTCAGGTCATGTTGGCGATCCATGCTGGCAGGTTGAAGTAGTACGTGAAAACTGATGGAGCCTAGCCGCTGCAAGACATCACCAAGACTGAGAAAGGGAAGCAGGCCCAAGCCTCTGGGTTAGGAGAGCAGACCCTGAGGATAGTGCCGACCATTGTGGGCAGGCCAAAGCCGACCAACGATCAAGAGGAAAAAGAAAGACGCCTCGAAAGAACCGAGGGTAGGGCGAAGCGCTTGAGGGGGATGGGCCACTCCATCAACCACTTGATGTCGGGAGAATGCTGCACATCCGCCGCCCCCATCATTTTCACCCAGCAAGATCTAACCATGGTGCGTCATCCCCACGACGATCCCTTGGTGATTAAACTGCAGATCGGCTCTGCATTGGTTGGATGGGTCTTGGTCTATGGTGGAAGCAGTGTCGATATGCTATTCCTCAGTACATTCGAGAATATGGGTCTAGATAGAAGTGCACTCAGGCCAACCTATCAACCGCTATTCGCTTTCGACAGCACAAGGGTCTGCCCTTTGGGTGTCGTGACCCTTAATGTCTGCGCAGCCGAGAGATGCTTGGACGTTGATTTTGTCGTCATTGATTGCCAGTCCTCCTTCAACATCATCATGGGAAGGGATGGATCCACGCCATACATGGGGTCGCTTCCACCCTCCATCAGGTCTTAAGATGTCAATCAAAGGATGGTACGTACACGATTGACATCAAGGGGGACCAGGCCTCCGCAAAGAAATGTTTTTCAGTCGCCCTGAGGGGAGGCGACGCGAGTGCAAGCGCCGCAACCGGGGACGGATAGCAATCAAAGGACCGCCTGCCAGCGTGCATGAGGCAAATCGAAGAAGAGTCAAACGGTCTGGAATCCACGATCGAGGAGCTGGTAGCGGTCCCTTTGAAAGAGGAAGAGCAGGCGAAGTTGATCCTAATCGGGGCCTTATTACCCGAGGAGCAAAAAAACGAAATGTTAGGATTCTTAAAGTGGAATGAGGACGCCTTTGCATGGTCCCACGATGATATGCCAGGGATAGACCCCGCACACTCCTGCCACCGGCTGAACATAGATCCCCATTTTCCTTCGGTCAGACAGAAACCCCGAAGGTTTGTACCGGAGAAAAACAGGGCGATCAACAAGGAGGTAGAAAAGCTACTAGAGAGTGGTCTGATCAGGGAATGCATATACCCGCAATGGGTTTCCAACCCGGTAGTGCTGAAAAAGAAAAACGGCGACGACCGTATTTGCATAGATTTCACCAACCTGAAGAAGGCCTGCTTGAAGGATAGTTTCCCCTTGCCAAGAATCGACTAAATGGTAGACGCAACGGTGGGATTCAACAGAATGAGCTTTCTGGATGCCTATTCTAGGTACAACCAGATCTCCCTGTATGCAGAAGACCAGATCCCCCTGTATGCAGAAGACCAGATCCACACGGCTTTTATCACAGAGCGAGGTCTGTACTGCTACAAGCGTATGCCGTTTGGCCTAAAGAATGCAGGGGCAACCTACCAAAGGTTCATGAATAAGATGTTTGCCAGGCTACTAGGAAAGACTATGGAGGTCTACATCGATGACATGGTCGTGAAGAGCAGGGAGGATTCAGACCATCTGAGGCACCTGGATGAATGTTTTAAGATTCTGAGGCAGCATCAGATGCATCTGAATCCCAAGAAGTGTGCATTTGGGGTATCCTCTGGGCAACTCTTGGGGCATATCATGAGCCGGAGGGGTATTGAAGTAAATCCGACCCAGGTGACCTCAATCACGAATGTGCAAAGACCCTCATCAGTTCGAGAGGTCCAACGCCTGGCCGGGAAGGTAGCCGCTCTCAGTCGATTCGTATCTAAGATGTCCGACCGATGCAAGCCTTTCTTCCAATGCTTGAAGAAAAACTCTACTGCCATCTGGGGGGAAGAATAGGATAGGGAACTGGCAGACCTCAAGCTGTATCTGAGTTACCCACCTATCCTAGCTTCCCCGTCAGAGGGGGAGCATCTGTACATCTATTTAGCGGTGTCCGAATTAGCGATCAGTGCCGTACTATTCATCGAGGAAGACGGTAAACAGAAGCTGGTGTTTTATATAAGCCCCATGCTCTTAGATGCCGAAACCCGATACAGTGTGGCAGAAAAGCTGGTCCTCGCTCTGGTCAAGGCTAAAAAGAAGCTCTGGCAGTATTTTGAGGCGCACTCGGTCACTGTGTATACGGATTTCCCCATCCGTCAAATCTTGGCCAAACTAGACCTGTCTGGATGACTGACCAAATGCGCCATCGAGTTGGGGGTATACAATATCGAGTATCAGCCTCGAACGGCAAAGAAATGGCAGGTCATGGCAGATTTTCTACTTGAAATCGAATCCTTTGGCGAGCGGCATGACCTGAATCTGATGTCTCAGCTTCACCCTCCTTCAGCGTGGACGCTCTATACAGATGGATCCACGAATGCCTTAGGATCAGGTATCAGGATAGTCTTACAGACCCCAACGGGCCTCAGAGTCGAGAAAGCGTTGAGGCTCGGTTTCCAGGCGACTAACAACGAGGTGGAGTACAAGGCAGTGTTGCAAGGCCTTGAGTTGGCACTACACTTCGGATAGAGGACATCGCTGTGAAGACCGATTCGCAGTTGATCGCGGGTTAGGTCAGGGGAGACTTCGAAGTAAAAGAACCGAGACTGCATAGGTATTTCTCCAAGGTGATGGGGGCAAAAGCTCACTTTGGCAATTTCAATATTGAACCGATCCCCAGGGAGATGAACCAGAGGGTGCATCAATCGGGGGCACCACTGAAAGCATAGAAGTTCTTTTAGAAGGCGGGAACATGGGGGACCCCTGCAGACCCCTGCGCACCACGTGTTCGCAACCAGCGCTGCTGATAAAGAGTGGATGAGACCCATCACGCAGTATTTGACGTTAGGGAACCTACCCATAGACCCTCGAGATGCGAGGTCAGTCAGATTAAAGGCTGCCAGGTACTCAATGGTGGGTGAATAGTTATACAGGAGATCGACAATGGGTCCGATGCTACGCTGCATAGGCCCCGTCGAAGCGCAAAAATTGATGGAGGAAATCCACGAGGGAGTATGTGGTAACCACTCTGGTGGGCGCAGCCTCGCCCACAAGGCTCTAACGGCTGGATACTTTTGGCCATACATGATGACGGAGGCAACCAAATTCGTAAAAAAATGTGATAAATTCCAGAGGTTCGCCCTAATGAAATGTCAGCCCGCAGAGATTCTTCATTCAAATATAACTCCTTGGCCGTTTGCCAAGTGGGGTCTGGATATCGTTAGAGAGCTCCCCTGAAGTCTAGGAGGAAAGAGATATGCTCTGCTGGCCACGGACTATTTTACCAAGTGGGTAGAGGCCAAAGCCTACACGA
>JXTB01000469.1:14145-41498 GCA_002914805.1 Parasponia andersonii
CTAAACTAGCTTAGATTAAGCTTAATCGCGTAATGTCATTTTTGTGCTTTCTAATAATTGAGTGCTAATACTATATTTGCATTGTTAATTAGAGTCTAATTGACTTTCTTTTTATGTTTAATGATTGGTTAAGGGGCTAGGTTCAACCAAATTACAATAAGATTGGCCATATAGGATCATAAGTCAAAGTATGACTAGTTTTCACTTTCTAAGGTAGGATTCATCAACTCTGGCTACACTTGGGTGTATAGGAGTGACCAGCAACGTGGTGACTATGATAAAGATGTTTTAGAGCTTGACACATGGAATGTAATGAACAAAATACCCAAAATACCCCTTAGAATTTAAGTTATGCCATTTCTTAGTCATTAAGTATCACTTTTAGACCAAATCTGGTCATTTGCATTTCCTTTCTCTCCAGCCACGACCTGAGCCTCTCCAAAAACTTTTTACACTTCTCTCAACTTCCCTAAACCATCTCCAAGAGTTTCCAAGTGGTAGAACTCAAGTCGGAGCTTTAGAAAGCAAGATACACCAAAACTAGTCAAGGTAGCTCGATTAAGTTCTTCTTTCTAGGTCTTGTCCTTTAATTCCAATTCTCTACTTGTTTCCACTTAAACAAAGGTTTCTTCAGGTTTTCTTAAGTCAAAAAATCTATTTCTAAGTTTTGGGAATCAGTTTGGTGGAGATAGAAGGCAAGAAATCTAGCAAAGACTCAAACTAGTTAAGGTGAGGTTTATGTTGGATTTTGAATTTGTAGTGAATTTCCTTTATTTCAGCTCTTAAACCTAAGCTATTATTTGATGAATAATGGTCCTAGGAACTCTTATATATTGCTGGAAATATAAAATTTAAGTGGAGGATTAAAATTAAACCTAAAGCCCCAAAGTTTGCAATTTATGGAGTTAAGTGTTTTTATGTGTAATAGATTAAGTTTTCTATGTTTGTAATCTGAATTCTTAAATTTGGATTGTATATCTTATAGATCCTATTGTCTATTACACTCATTTGGTGGCTGCTTGTGATGACACATAAGTGTAAAAGTGGTTTGAAACTTGTTGAAACCAAAAAAGAGTTCAAGTGCACTTAGATTGTTCTAAGTGATCCTCTTGATGTGTATATGTGGGAATTTGGATTTCTAATTGCTATTGCAGGTTTAAAACATGATTTTAATCATGTGGGAATATCCTAAAAATAGGGGAGGTGCTGTCCAAATATTTTTAAAATGAAATGGCACCATTTAGGAGCAAATGGACTAGTTTCACAAAATTATATGCCATTTTGGATCATTTTTGTGCTAACGAACTAGCATTCATATTTTAATACCTTTGAACAGTTTTTCAATACTACTTATTGATTGCCAAGTACCTTAAGTGAATTATACGCTTCTGAGTCATTTTAAGATCAAGTTTCCTAATTTTGTGAAAATTCTGATTTCGGTATTGTTCGCGTATCTTGATGCATTCTTTTGGCAAAATGTGCATTTTGAATACCTATAAACTATGACAGGTGAATAGCACACCAATCTCTAGAGGATATTGACCCTTTCCACAATTCATTTCTATTTAGGACACGAGGTAAGTAAAGTACTCAACTGCAACACAAGAATTATGTGCCATATAAGTATCTATTATGTTTCCATATTTTACATTTATTCTGGTTATGAATATGACAATTGGCATTTCGATTTCAGCATATATATATGGTTGGTAATTTTTGTGTGGTATTATTATGTACACCATATAACAATGCATGTTTTATGAAAAAGTTTAAGAAGGGTAATATGATTTATGAAATGCCTTAGTATTATTGTGTAAAACTATTTTATCATAGAGAAGTTAAGATCAGGTAACTTTCAGAAGGTTTTGTGTCACTGTTACGGGGAAGCGGGATAAATATTTACAGTTTCAGAGTGGCAGCCCAAGGAGAGGGGCAAGTGTGACAGGATTAGTCACAAGGTTTGCCACAATATTCCTCCTCCAAGTTATATAATAGACTAAACTACAATCTCGGGCCGCCTTATCTCTTGAGCTCGATGGGGTAACAATGGAATAAGGTTAGTAACGAGCCCCACTGTGGTAAGAGCCGACAGGAGGAGAACCCATGGGATATCTTTAATTCAGGAAGCCCTGCAGGCACAGTGGGCACAAGACAGGGAAGAGTCGAAAGGAAATTATTTATACCGAAACATTTAAGCAAGCATGATCATACATTTAATTAATGTCATTGAGCAACATGTCATCCATTATTTTACTTACTGAGCTGTAGCTCATTATAATCTTGTGTTGCAGGTAATAATTGAGATGACCGCATGAGCTTGTGAGTTAAAGTAGAGGCCCAACCTTGGTATTGTACATATGGATATTTGTCCAGTTGTGGGGGGTAGCCAAGTTTGTGTATTTTGGGATATTTTGCAGTCTCTCAATGAAGTTATTTTTAATTCGTTTTTTTTAGTAACTATTTACTATATTTCATTGTGTAATATATGTATATACTGATCATGTATGTAAGTAAAGTTACCTATCCATAGAGTTTTAAAGAAAATAAAAAGTTCGAATTGGCCCGTATTTTGGAAAAATAATTATAGGATTGTCTTCCAATAGTAATGCCTTGTAAATAAAAAGTTAATAAATTTCCACTAGTAGTAGGAGGATATAGAGGGCGTTACACTTGCACTCTAAGACTCACGTCGCTCGTCGACGACCCAAGAAAACATGCGAAGAGGAAATAGCTGCGCACCAAAAATTTGCCAGCAAACCTCGAAAATGATCGTACTCTGGGAATCGAATCGTGCAATAAAACACTTATCGATGACCCAGGAAAACATACGAAGAAAAAGGGAGTGTACAACCCAAAAGCTTGCCAGCGAACCCCCCAAGGAACATTCCTAGCTATGAGAAAAGCTAAAGGAAAGTAGGGTCGAGATCCACCCGTTTGAAGTAGACCCTCCCTAAGGAATGTTTTGGCTGCACGAAGAGCTAAAGGGAAACGGACTCTAGCCGGGGGAAGATATATTTTTGCATGATCAGGATGTATTTGGAGTCTACCCGTTGGAAGTAGTCCAGAGCCAAACCAAACGTGAAGACAGAAATCAAAATTAAAACCTGTTTATTATGTCCTAAAAGTACAAAGCGTGTGGCTAATGGTGGTGAGCACTCATGAACCCTACTTGCGGGATGCAGGTCTAGTGCGGACTCTAAAGGAGACGTCGGAATGATAATGCCATGTCTGTTCCTGATAAGAGCCAAGCCCAGGCCTTCTCCTTTGCAACGACGGGTCCAAACAATGGTCGACCAATCCTTGGAGCTGGTTTCGAGCACAGTCCCACTTGGGGTCGAAAAAATCCAGCCACACGCGCGGGTTGAACTCTGCCAAAATAAGTTATAACAAGGGTTATGCCTCCATGAAACCGGATGGTACAGAAACTTGCCCCCTATCCATCCCTGGAACTAATCTTGGTAGTCATGACCCAAGGAAGACTCACTAATAGTCTGAAATCAAGTCCATCTAGTTATTTATACAGACGGTCGGACGCGGTCAACAAAGAAAAAGAAAACAAACTAAGGAGAATTGCACGATTCTTATTATTTATTTGAAGGATTACAACGGAGATCAGTATTACATATGTACAAAGTCAGAGACCCTAGTTACCTCCGTCCATGGGCGCGTAGCCGTTCCCGGTGCTTGGACTGGCCCCGGTGGAGGGTGGCGTGGTAGGGTCAGATTCGTCACTAGATACAATGACTGCGCCAGGCCCTTCACCAGTTGAGACCCCAAGGCTAGGCTGAATGTCAAGGGCTTCCGGAGTTCGATCTGGTGGACCAGATGCAGGGACAAGCTCTATGGCACCAAGGGCAGATGTAGAGGGCCCATCCTTTTCCACAGCAAGCATCTCCAGCACGTCAGCTGGGTATGTGATTCTGATCTTGTCCCCGAGCTGCTGCATGTAGTGCTTGACGGAGTAGTGGTCCCTCTCGACGCCTTTCTGATCATCAAATTGGTCTAGCGTCACCACCTCAGCGTGGTTTTCAAACTCTCTATTCTCCCAGCCAGACCTGTAACTTTCCGCAGACAGGACATCCACCTGCCTTTGGTACCTTGTTTTTAACTTCTCCGCATCTGCCAGTCTATCCTTCAGCGCCGCTAACCTGAGCTCCGCCTGCCGCTGCGATAAGTCAACCAATAAAGAGTTAATACCAGCGAGGTCCTCGCAGTGTTTACGAGACATCTCCACCTGAGCACCCATCAGATTTTTGTGGTCCAAAAAGAGATATCGGTTTACCTAATGGGATCGTCAAGTCTGCGTTGCAGAGCATGGGCCTCTAGCTTGGCTGCCGCCTTGGCTTTTCTCGCTTCCTTGGCGTCCTCAACAGCCTGGTCATGAGCAATAAAGGTCAGTCCCATCTCTGCCCCCGCACTCTGTAGCTCTTGCTCCTTGATCCTTAGCTCGCCCTGGGCCAGTCTGGCGGCTTTGGATTGGGCAAGCCTGTCAGCCTCCGCCTGAGCCAGTCTCGCAGCCAGCTCCTCGCATCTGGTCCTCTCAACACTCAGAGTGTGAGCCACCGTGCTGCTGACCCTCGCTCCCTCGAGGCTCCGATATACATTGAAGTCAGACCTCAATTTGGCAAGGATGGCCTCGCTGCGCTCGGCCAGTGCAGAACAGGAACTCAGCTCCTCGGTCAGATCCCTGACGCGAGAAGAGTAGAAGGACTAGATGGCAGACAACTGCAAGTTAAACAACAAAGGAGGAGTTAGTGTCTACCAAAGATGTTGAAAAACATAGAAGCAACCGAATGTAACAAACCTGCGCGTAAGTGCGGGTGGTGACGAGCTCGACATTCTCCGACATGAGCGCCTCCAGCTCCGGCTCCGTGGCTGGACCCTCCCTTTGAGTATCGCCCACACCCGGGGAACACGGCCCCGCCCCGCTGGCCGCAAGGGCATCCTCTCTGCCTATCGGACATGCCTCCAAGGCAAGGGCGATAGGGACCGAGGGAAGTCCGGTGCCATCAGGAACACCATTGGCCACGGTGGGAGGCAGTGCACCTCTTCTGGGCTGGCCGTTGCGTGCTGATCGTTTTCTCCTTAGAAGGGTCAGCCTCTCCCCATCGTCATCACTGTCAGACGAAAGGATGACCCTGCCCCTCTTCTTCATTGGATGAGCCGACCTCGCGTTGCCGCTTTGTAGGGACCGAGGGAGGGGAGGATAGTCTGGACTTCAATCTCGGAGCTCCCCCATTGAGCTAAGCGATCTCTCCACCGAGGCTAACAGTACTCGATTTCGAACCGGAGTCAGGGGTGGATGAGATCACTGCAGCAGACCCCCCAGCCGGACTTGGCATCATCTCTTCCCCGCACATGATCCGGATGGCAGACGGTCCCCCGGGTGGAGATCCACCTGCATCAGAGCGGGGGACCGCTGGTTTTTCTCCTCCCGAAAGCACCACGAGGCACCGGCCAGCAGATGCCTTGGCATGAGATTTAGGTGCCGCGGCTCCCCCCTTGATGGGTAAGGGGCCAGCCGACGGGCCCGTCTCAGAACCTGTGAAGAACAAATAATGAGATTAGCTCGCGGTCACAGCCCGACCCACAAGGACTCAAAGATGTAAAAATAAACTCACCCCTAGCCCTCTTGGGGGTAGCGTTTTCTTCCTTGCGGAGCCTGACGCACTCCTCGGCCACAAGCCTCACGGCCTCCTCGAGCTTATGATTGGACGGCGCTACCAGATCGTTGGTGCCCACCAACTAGCTTGAGGCCACAACCTGCCGACTCACCATGGTGATCCGGTCATTTTCGTCCCAGCGAAATCGGTTCAAGGCAGAGGCGTCGAGTTAGCTCCTCAGATGCTTGGTGATGACCCAGGTATCCAAGGGGAATGGGAGGTATGAAACCATCCTGGGCATCAGGTTCATCTTTAGGGGGTTGAGGACGGCTTGAATGTGCCTGCATTCCCCCAGAGAGCCGAAGATTATGATCCCCTCCAGGCCTTTGAGCCTCCCTGCCAATAGGTGCAGCTCAAACCTGTTTTCTTCTGTCGAGGCTGCACAAGAAAAAATAGCATGAGCAATAATATCAGGAGAGGGCCCAGACCCAAAGATCACGACCTAATACTTACTTTGCAGGAAGGTGGAAGGGACTTGGAAATTCTCTCCGCTCACCCAAGGGGAGCACCACGCCCCTCCAACGGCATATAGCCTGGCGTGAGAGTCCCATTGTTTGTCCGACCACGGTAGCCCCCAAAAGATGTGACACCCTGGCAGTGGTTGGAGGTAGAAGATGGGGTAGGAGCCCTTCTTCGGGATGAGGATGAGCTTATAAGCATAAAAGACCACCTCCAAGTCAATATGCATGTTATAGATAACTGACAGGGCAGAAAGCCCCATCAGAATCATGATTCTGTTTGCATTCAACTGCATCGGATGGATTCCTGTCAAGGCAAAGAATTGGTGGATTAGGGGAGGAAGAGGGAATCGCAGCCAGTCCAGATGCTTCCTGCCCAGGACGATGGAACTCTCAGGGGTGCAAGGACGAAGGTACCAGTCCGCAAGGCCCTCAACCCGTTACAGCATCACTCCTCTGGGGAGGCAGAGCTGCCTCTTCAGTGAATCTAGTTCTAAATCCATAATGGGTTGCAATTCCTGGTTTTGACTTGAAGCCATTGTACCGAAATGCAACTGAAAGAGTGAAAGTCTTTAGATAAGGAGGAAGCAGAATCCTTAGGATTTTATGAGGCTGCAATGATTGAAAATTTTAGTAAAATGACAAATGAACACAATTACGGTTTTTATAGAGGAGAAGCCGAAGAGTTCTTTCTGGAAAAGGGGATAATAAGGGAAACCGAACAGTCAGAACTTCAAAATTCAAATAGATCTCGTGATATGGGATGGCGTGCCTCCGCATCGGTAAAAGGGGAACCACATGCGTCCCCCAGATTGATGGACACAAATCCATCAAGTAGGGAAATAGGGGCAGTTGTGTGATCCATTCCCAAACCATACGCCACGTGGAAGGCCACGCAGGTCGCGCGTGATCTCACAATCAGCCGTTGGGCCATCCGAAGTTAGGGCCGAGCCCGTCACAGACCCTGGACAGTCTGGGGGTCAGAAGCCCCGAGGGTCTTCCACTTGAGTACAATGGCCCTTTCCTCGACAGTTGGGGGGTCGGAGGCCCCAATGGTCCTCCATCTGAATACAATGGAAAGCAACTTACGACTCCAGACCCAGACAAAGCATTTAATGCGATCCTGAGTAGGCGTACGCAAGGGACAAGCCGTCTTGATAGAATGGCGATTTACCCAAATCTTACCCCTGACAGATTGAAGCCGTAGGAGGCGACGGAAATCAGGCCACGGCAACACAGAGGAGATCGCAGAAATCTCAGCCCGTGACCTCTAAAAAAGATTTTGAGGAAAAAGGTACTCAGTCCTGAGATTGAGACCTGTATGGTTCACAATCTCAGGACCATATATATAAGAGTCATGCGTTCCCGAGAGGGGCATGTACGCTCACAAAAAGAAATATATAGAACAACCTATGAACAAGAAAAAAAGATATACTCATACTGAAGTATTTCCTTGCTACCCTGTATCAAAGATAAACCACTGACTTAAGCATTGGAGAGTCTTTGCAGGTAGCCACCCCCGCCTCTCCGATCCTGCCTGGAGTTCAGAGTACTTTGGGACAGCAAGGACACGTGGATAGTTAGAGAATACAACATCAGCAGTTCGAGACACGTGGACGGCTGGTGAGAAACCGCTCCAACAATTAGCATAAAAGGAATCTAAACCAAGCTTTTTCAAATGGATAATTTGCGAAAAAATAAAAACAAGCTTTTAAGTAGAGATCAAGCAATCTTTCTATTTAAGTTATTACCTAATTTTGTATTGTCGCTCGAAATTATATTCTAATTATGTACTTTTTCATTTTCATAATTGGGAAACATCGAGCCACCCTCACCTATATAAAGAGGGCTCGATCTCATTATTTTTCATCTCACAATTACTTAATTACATACAATTTTGTAATTCTCTCTTTATTCTCACCCTGAGACTTAGAGAAAGTCTTGTAATTCTTCAGAAAATAGTGAAGAATAGTAGATGTAGGCTCATCTTTTTTGAAGCTGAGCCACTATAAAGTTCTTCTCTACTTATTTGTTATTATTTTATCAACCATTTTCACACATAAGTCATATCTCATAATTCTCAAAATTCATTGTTAACAAAATCTCTATCAACAATTGTTGTTAGAAGGAGGGCTTTTCTAGCAAAAAAAGTTTGTCAATCTTACATCTTCAACAATGACAAACACTAGAAACACCACATAAATACTGGAGTCAACCAAAGTTAACCTTAAAGTACTATTGCTATACAAGTCGATCTTACTTAAGATCAAGTAGATGTGACCGCACTTGGGGAAAATATTTTTTAGAGACAGGTTTGCATGGAGGATGCTCTTGCCAACCCTTCAGCAAATCACCAATCAGATCAATAATTCCTTGAGGTGACTTGTAGAAGGGCAAATGGTAATGCCACCATAATAGGAACTTCCTAGAGATCATCTAACTCGACAGCCTAAAGGGGGGACTAACATCTAAGAAGTGGGAAATCGCGACCAACCTAGAACCCGACAAGAGCGCTATGCAGATTATATTTCTAAGGGAAAAAGGAAGGTCACTAATTTACCACAGGAGTCTGACACTCGTAGTTTTAGCACAAACTGTGATCATGGAAAACCCTCTTAAAGGGCTCCCACCAATCATGATCATCTGAGTAATGAATAGAATTATCAATCGAGAAATGTCTTTGAAAGGATTAGCAGGGAACTAAGGTAGAATTTTGCTGACCTAAGGCAACATCTGGAACAACAATGCTAAAGAGGTAGTTATGAGCAATATACATCGCATCATAACAACAAAACCTTATCATGTCGAACTGTTTCTACAAATTTTTCTCAAAGGTCACTACAGATTCTAGCCAATCAACTAGTCTTACGTCATGAAAATAGCGACCATAGGCCACCTCTGCCACCAACAAAAGAAAACGCCCTTCCTCCTATTATTAACAATCATAATCTGAGGATCGCATCAGATGCACTTATTGGATAGGATAATAAGCTCACTGATGGATATCGTCAATCACCTTTTAATGAAGAGGTTTGAGTTGCTACATTACTTGTTGGATTCAAACTTATCATGATAAACACTTTCGACGGGAAGACTGATCTGCAGGATCACATAGATCACTTCAACAATCTAATGGAGCTCCACCGGATCAACGACCTCCCACTTTGCAAGTGTTTTGCTATAACCCTCACAGGTATAAAGAAGAAGTGGTTCTGAGGACTTAAGCCTGGTACAATCTCGCGCTGGTAGCAACTCTAAACAGTATTCTTGAGATAATTTTAGGCTGCAAAGAATTTTATTGTAACATTGATTAGTTTATCTACCATCCAACAAGGTCTAGAGGAAACTCGACCATCATACCTTAATCATTTTCCTTCAGAGTTGGAAAAAGCTATCAACCCAGCTGAAGAAGGAGTCGTGACCCTGATGATGGCCGGAGTGCGACTAGAGGCTAAACTCTTGGAAGCGTTGTTGGAGCGAGAATGTAGGACTCTCGAAGACTTGGATCGGAGAGTTGGTCAACATCTAAGGGTGGAATCTTCTCGAGAAAATCTTCATAAGAGGAAGAAAGAAGCAGGAGAAAATACAACTAAGGATGCGACCGTAACAACCAATAGTAGCAATAACAAGAAGTCAAGAAAGAGGAAGAATGAGCAACTGACTAAGAAGCAACCAGAGCCGAAAAAGCAAGAAATTCCAAGGGCTTGCCTATGGTTCAATAATTATACTGGGTTAAGTGCACCCATAGATCATATTTATGTGGTCACAAATCAACAGGAATAATATCGTTAGCCAGAGTCAATAAAACGAGGTAGAGCAAAAAGTGATCTCAACAAAATTTTCCGGTATCGTAATGAAACTGGACACCACACCAACAACTGCCACGCCCTAAATGATGAGATCAAGAGGTTAATCAAAGAAGAGCAACTGCGGCAATATACCAGGCTAATGTGATGCATCTCGAGTAGCATCCATAGAAGCTTCAATGAGTACCAAACATGGACATTACCTTCACAAAGCAAAATATGAGGGATGTCGATTACAAACATAAAAATGCACTTGCTATAAAAGGAGTGCTGTTGACATTCTATACTATAATACTTTCAAGAAGTTGGGGTTGAGTGATGGTGATTTAAAATCTGTTGTCATTCCACTCTATGGATTTACTAGCAATGTCATAATGTCGAGGGACACAGTTGAGCTGATGGTGAATGTTGGGACTTATCTCAGAGTTTCAATGGTAATGACTCAATTTTTGGTAGTAGATTGCCCTTTAGTATTCAATGCCATTCTAGGAAGAACAATCTTGAGGGAACTACGAGCTGTCACTTCAATTTAGCAACTGACCATGAAGTTTCTAACTCAACATGGAGTAGGCAAAGTGCAAGGAAATCAAAATAATGCACGGTCTTGCTATGACAATTCTCTGAAGCTCGCAACAAGAAGGATTACACATCGCATAATGATGATCTAGCAACATAAATAAATGTCAGGCAAAACATCAATAAAGGACTTAGACCCATGAGAGACCGATGAAGAGGTCAAAACTAGGCCAAAAAAGGACTTCGAAGATTTGATTGTCAATGAGTTTTCGAAGGTGTTAAAAATCAGAGTGAAGCTTCAATAACCCATAAGAGCTGAGCTAGTCGCATTCCTAAAGGCAAATTTGGATATCTTTGTGTAGCAATATTCAGATATAGTGGGGATTGATCCGAATATGATGAACCACCATCTTAATATCGATATAAAAAAGAAGCCTATACAGCAAAATCGAAGAGCGATAGATCCAAAATGCTACATTACATTGAAGAAGGATGTTGAGAAGCTGATCGAAATTGGATTCATTAGGAGATCTTTCTCATTGAATTGGCTTGCAAATCTCACTTTGATGAAAAAACCCATTGGAAAGTAGAGAACCTATATTGATTTCACCGATCTTATTAAAGTATATCCAATGGACAGTTTTCCACTTCCAAGAATTAACTAGCTTGTAGATGTGATGTTTGGACATGAATTGTTGAGCATCATGGACATGTATTCTTGGTACAATCAAATTCCCATGTATGAGCTAGATGAAGAGTATACCCCATTCATCACTGATCGGGAATTATATTGCTATAAAAAGATATCTTTCACACTTCTCTACATAGGAGCAACTTATCAATGACTTGTTAATATGATGTTTGCAAAGAAAATTAGCAGAACAATGGAGATGTACATTCATCACATGTTGGTGACGTCGAAGAAAGCTAAGGATCACGTCAAGCACCTTGATGAGACATTAAAATTCTTTGAACGTATTAGATGAAGCTGAACCCTAGAAATATGCATTTGGAGTAGGATCTGGGAAGTTTTTGGGATTCATGGTTAATCAGCAAGGTATCGAATCTAATCCACAAAAGGTCCAAGCATTGATTGACATGTAATCAACTGGTAAACCCAAAGATGTGAAGAGCCTAGTAGGAAGAGTGCCTGCACTAAGCCGATATGTATCGAGATCAACTAATAAATGCCAACCATTCTTTGAACTGTTGAGGGACTCAAGGAGATTCATATTGGGCTATTCCTAACACACAAACCACAAGTATACGGGCTATAACAAGTAATATATATGGTAAGAAAGTGTTGAATCTCATGAGAAACAAATGATCAACAAATGCTAAGTACTAAATTAACTAGCTGAAAATTTATCTAGACGACAAGAAATGGTTATTTTGAGCTAAATTAAAAATGTAAATTCAATACAAAAGGAAATAATGAAAATCAACACTAAGCAACCAAAGATAGTTTTATAACAAAGATAAAGAGCCTAGGGATGCAATCTACCCTCTAACTCCTTCAATTACTAGTTTTTCTTACCATTCAATCATTCATTTAGAATTAACAACCAACAATTCAAGAGTATTCACAAACTCCTTTCTAAGACATATGTGAAAATATCTAAACAAAATAATATGTTACTCTCAATATGAATTGATTAGACTCATTAAGCTAGGTAATTCTCACATATGATTGCATAAGTTACATAGGTATATTCCTATCCTATGCAAACTCACACTATACTAGGCAATCTTATGTTGTTCAACGTATATCCAAACCTAGACTCCTCTTTCCAAGTTCATAGAGGTTTCACACAAACAATCTATTTAGTAGCTAAGTAAATAGATGCATTAAGCATAAAATAAAATAATTAACTCATCAATAGATATCAAGAACAAATAAGGAAAACAAAGTAATTAAATTACACTGGAGGTTTGATCACATCCCTAGAAAAAGAGTTTAGTTCATAGTTATAATAAGGGAAACACAACAGAAATAATAAAGCTTATATACATTCATTGCAGAAAATAGAAGAATAAAACTAAAGGAAAAGAAAGAAAAACTATGTGAAGCTTTGTCAGTCTTCTCATATCCTCCTAATTCCTCTTTCGTCCTATTATTTTCCCTTCAAAAGTTCTCTAAAACTCTCCAAGAGTCTGGTTGCTAGGGCTTTTTTTTGTCTCCCTTTCAAATGAGCTGAAGAGAGGTTAAATAATAAAGGCAAACCGACCACGATCTAGGAATTTTGTAATATGTTTTGCGCTTCGGCGCCAAGACAGTCAAGAGGATGGCACTGCAACACTAGATTGTGGTGCTGTGTTACCACATAACCTAGGAAACTTTTGTCCCAGCACCATTTCGTGGTGCTACAGCATTGATGCCGTGGTGCCAGGTTTTTGAAACTTATAGTGCTACGGTGCCATTTTGGCACTACAGTGCCCATTTTTACCCAGTTTCTTCCATACTATTGGTACTGCTATATATATACACTACTAATATGTGAATCACAATCCTTGCTCACGTTTGATCAAAATTTTCCTTGATTTAGACCTCGTTACACATAAAAAGTCAGTATTATCCACTCAATGACTTCTCACTTGAAATATACAATAAAAACACTAAATCAGATAAAAAGATCTCAAAGACGGGCAATTTTTAAGCTTGAAATGATGGTAAAGTCAAGTGCTTAATCCACTTAATAGTTTAAGTGGACAACAAAGTGCGAGCAACCGTTCCAAGATTTGAAGAAACACTTGGGATCTTCTCCACTATTATCGAAACCAAAGCGAGGGAAAAATTTGAACTTGTACTTCACTGTTTCCAATTATGTGACAAGAGTCACGTTAATTTGAGAAGAAGAAAATATAGAATGACCTGTATATTATGTAAGTAAAAGACTACTCGATGCTAAGACAAGATATCGGGAAATAGAGAAGTTAGCATTAGCACTTACCATTGCATCTTGAAAGCTTCAACTATACTTCCAGGCATATTCCATTGAAGTTTTCACAAATTTTCCATTAAAATAGGTTTTATAAAAGCGTAAAGCTTCAGGCCAATTACTCAAGTGGGTAGTGTAGTTAAGCCAATTCGACATCAATTTTTGACCTCATACTACAATTAAAGGTCAAGCTGTCACAGATTTCATTGTGAAGTTCACTTATGATGTCAATCTTCCCATAGAAGTAAACAAAAAACCTATTGTGGACTCAGCTAAATTGTAGAAACTTTATGTAGATGGATTGTCAGATGAAAATGGAGCTCGTGCAGGCCTGATGTTAATAAGCCCAAAGAGGTATAATATCCATTATGTACTTCGCTTTGGATTTCCATCATTGAATCATGAAGTAGAATATGAGGCACTGATAGCTGGACTCATGCTCACACAAGAAATGAAGATTAAGGTAATTAAGGTATATAATGACTTCTAGTTAGTCATTTATCAAGTGATCAGACACTACCAGGCTAGAGGAAGAAAGATTCTAGCCTTTTTACAAGAAGTATAAAGATTACTTTCAGCATTTAGTGCTTACAACATTTAGCTACTTCCTCGTAATAAACACACTCAGGCAGACACTCTAGCTGAACTAGTCTCAAAAAAAGATGCAGAACTGCTAAAGATAGTGTCTGTCGAATTCCTCATAAAATCAAGTATCGAAGTAGAGACTCAAGTAACCATGCCAATTGACCAAAAGCTTTCATCGATGGAACATATAATGAAGTATCTGCAAAATGGCGACCTTCCTAAGAATAAAGATGATACAAAGCGACCTCAAATGAAGGCAACTTGCTACATCATCTATGATAGAAAGCTCTATCCGAGAACTTTTAGCTTGCCATTATTATTATGTGTTGATGAAGAAAGGCCACACTATATTATGAGGGAAATTCATGAAGGGATATTTGGAAATCATTCTTGGGAGCAGGCACTTGTGAATAAAGCTCTCAGACAATGGTACTTTTGGCCTACTATGAAGAAGGATGCAATGGAATTTGCCAGGAATGCGACAAGTTTCAAAGATTTGCAACCATTCCTAGATAGTCACTGTTCCTCTTGCTTCGATGACTAGTCTATGGCTATTTGTAGTATAGAGAATTGATATTATCAGAATGCTACTATTGGGGACTGGATTAAAGTATATTGTAATTGTAGTTGTAGTTGATTATTTCACCAATTGGATAGAAGCTAAAGCTTTTAGTACTATTTCCCTAGGAAAGATGACAGATTTTGTATACAAATCTATCATCTATCGATGTAGAATACCGCACACAATAGTTTTTGTTTATAATTCGATTACAATGAGTCTCAGTTGTTGTTTATCCACAAGCCAATGGTCAGGTCGAAACTATAAACAAGGTATTGAAAAAAAAATTGAAGACAAAATTAGAAGAACATATGGGAGCATGGCCAGAGATGCTTCCTGAAGTATTATGGGCTTATCACACCACTCAATGTACTATCACTGGAGAGAGTCTATTCTCTCTGCCCTATGGATATGAAGCAATGATCTTAGCTGAGATTAGTGCGAGCTCCATACAGCGATCCACTTATGGGAAAAATTAGAATAATGTTTTGATGAGAATTGAGCTCGATCTTCTAAAAGAAAGGCACGAGCAATCTCAACTACAAATTGTATTATACAAATAGCATACTACTCAATATTACAACTCTAAAGTCAAGAATAAACAATTTGATATTGGTGATCTTGTTCTTCAACAAGTTCTTCCTAACAATAAAGAGCATGGCGCTAGTGTATTTGGATCTTCTTGGGAAGGATCATATGTTATTGATGTTGTCATTTGACCTAAGACTTACAAATTAGCTCCTACTAGAGGACAAAAGATCGAACATATTTGGAATACAGAACAGCTTCGTTGATATTATCAATAAAAATCTTCGTGTATCTTTATATAGCTTCAACGGTCTGGGGGCCAAAATTTGTTCGTCATTCGAATATATCAATAAAAGGCATTATTTCTTCAACTTAGCATATTATTTCTTTTGGTTCGTCTTTTATAGTTTTGAGGCCGTCTTTGAATACCATAAATCTTAGGGGGCAGTGAGATCAGATTATGTAATCTCCTACTCACTTCCTAAGAAACTATGCAAACATTTATATTAGGAGGGTTGGAATTTTGGATCGCCTAATTTCTAAAATCTTAAGATTTTCTTCTCACTTCATGCCTTAGCATATCGTATTATGATACATCCCTCCTCGATCAAAAAAATGACTAAGCAAAATATACATGATTCAGTGTAATATATTGCTAGAAATTCTATTTTGACATGGAACTTTTGAAAAACATATTTGAGTTTGCATCACTCACACTCGCTATTTTTCATAAGTGACATAACCTATCCTAGTACTTAAAATCTATTTTAAGTTAATTGGATTCAAATTGCAATAGTATACTAATCAGTCACCTTGGTGATTCACTACTTGATTAAATTATACATTTATATATTACTATATGATGTGTTCTTATTCTAACGCGATTTTGAAGGAGTAAAACTTAAAAGAAATTTCATAAATATAGGCCTACACTCATGTGCGAGTGAGATATTACAAAATAAATAGGATAGGCCCGCATTTGTCTTTAACTTCATAAACTTGATTTAAAAAAAAAAAGAAATTTTACAAATGTTCGCTCTGCAGGTGTATCTTTTCCAACTTCCTCTGCGATCTCCTCCGTCCTCTAACTCTCGACGAGTTCGCCTATATCTTCACCAAGGAATGAGAAGTCAAACTCTAAATGCTCACAGTATATGTTGTATACAATGGTACACGTAGTTATGTCGCTAGCTTTATCTTTAAGCTCCTTGCCATCGCTGGCCTTGAAGTCCTCGATAGCCTTGTGACGAGCCTCTCTTAGAGCATCCGGATGTTGAGAAATGGTCTTCTTAGGCTCTTTTATCTTCTCTTCGAGCTGCTCCTTCTCCAGTTTTTCCTTAGCTACGGCCTCCTGTAGCTGTTGCTTCTTTGACTCGAAGGTATTCTTCTCCTTTTCATGAATCTTCTTTAGGTCCTCGTATGATTGGGTCATCTCTTTGACCTTTTCTCCCTTCTTTATGTATTCAAGAACCAGATAATATATTGAGATAACAGTTGCAGCATTCTGAAACAAAGAGAAGACATTAGTAATAAGATTTTGCATGACCAACAAGAGGGTAGCTCAGGACTTACATTAGCTAGCATTCTCATGGTAGTATATATAACACCCCTGAGTTTAACCATATTATCATATAGAGCCAAACTATGAAGTACTATTCTTTCTTAAATATTATCTTTTATTTTAGAAAAAGATGGGCAAAATTTGAACTTTCTGAAACTTTTGGAGAAGGCAACTATGAGGCATTACTTGCTAAAAGTGACTCAACAAAATAGACAAACAAAATGGGTTTTAACCAGTATATTTTACCATCAGCAGTAGTATTTACATTACACCAAAAAATCTCAACACAAAAAATAATGCCCATAGGACAAGCTCGTCCACATCTGTATGATCATGGTGACAAAAGGCAAGTTAGGCAACCAGCTAGTCAATACCAAAAAGTGATTCCTCATCTGCATCACAATACTAAAATGAGTTAAAGCTCAATAAGTAAAAACTATGCATGGCTGTCCATTGTACCCTTTAAAATCTCATAAAGTTCCCATTGTACCCTTTTCTTTCTTACACATTTGATGTAACACCTCCTCATCTTAACCATATGACTATGTAGGTCAAAGTATGAACTATTATTCTTTCTTAAACCATATCTTTAGTTTATAAAAAGGTGGGCAAATTTGAACTTTCTAAAATTTTTAAACAAAGCAACTACGAGGCATTACTTGCAAATAGTATCTTTACAAAATATACAATCAAAAGAGGTATTCACCAGTCTATTTTGCCGTCAGTAGTAGTATTTACATTACACCAAAATATCTCAATACAAAAATTTCGCCCACAGGTCAAGCTCGTCTACATCTGTATGATCATGGCGACAAAAGACAAACGAGACAACTAGCTAGTCAATACCAAAATTTGCCTCCTCATCTGCATCACAAGACTAAAATGAGCTAAAGCTAAGTAAGTAAAAACTATGCATAATTATAAATGCTTTAAAAATCTCATAAAGTTTCCAGTATACCCTTTTCTTTCTTAAACATTTGAGTCCACTCATTTTCTTCAAAAATATTCATAGTTGGGCCCCTTAGCATATTGCTAGTCCCGTAAGTCGATAGGTCGTGATAACATTGGGTGGAAACTCTAGCTAAGAGTAAAATAAGGTGCGACCGTCGTGTGAGATTTTTGAAAAGTACTTCCCTCATCAAAGGGGCATCCCACACTGCGCTAATATTATCCCGCTTCAACGAGACACATCATATGATCCATAAGTCCTGCTTCAACGGGAGAGTCTGCATCAACAGACTTACCTACCCAGCTCTGACAGACTAACAATTGCTATTAAAACTTGTCTTATAAAATTGGTACAATGGTACTCACTTTTAAATACCCTGTAATGAAATTCTCAATTTGCATGCAACGTGCCATGCACATGCCATTCCATTACTTTCAAGAATGAGTAAGTTTCACATAATGACATCTTCCATGTAATTCTTGTGAAGCAGTTGTAAGTCTTAACTTACCTCGTGTCTTGAATAGGAATTGATAGAAGAAAGAGTCAATATCCTCTAAAGATTGGTGTGCTAATCACCTATCATAAATTACTAATATTCAAGATGCACATTTTACAAAAAGAATGCATTAAGATACTTGAACAAGACCGAATAACAACTTTCACCAAATTAGGAAACTTGATCTTAAAATGACCCACAAGTATATAAATCATTTAAGGTACTTGGCAGTCAACAACTAGCATTGAAAAACTATTCCAAATTATTAAAATATGAATGCTAGTTCATTAGCATAAAAATAATCCAAAATGGAACATAATTTTGTAAAACAAGTCCATTTGCTTCTAAATTGTACCATTTGGTTTTAAAAAATATTTGGACAGCACCTCCCCTATTTTTAGGACATCTCCACATGATTAAAAGCATGGTATAAGACCTACAATAGCAATCAGGAAACCAATTCCCACATATACAAATCAAAAGAAACACCTAGGATAACATAGAAGCACATTTCAAATCCTTTTTGGTTTAGAAAAGTTTAAAACAATTTGTGCACTTGTCTATGGCTACAAACAATAGCTAAATTAATGGAATAAATAATAGAATCTATGACATATCCATTGCAAGTTGAGGAAATCAGATTAATACACCCACGCAAACACTTTGAATACACAATTAGCAAATTTGGGGCTCTAGGTGTAACTTGAATTCCTGACTTAAATTCTATATTTCCAGCAATATATAAGGGTTACTAGGACCATTATTCATCAAATAATAGCTTTGGTTTAAGAGCTAAAACAAAGAAATTAACTATAAGTTTAAAATCCAATATATTGCTCACCTTGACTAGTTTGAGCTTTTTCTGAAGTTCTTGCCTTCTACCTCTACCAAACTGATTCCCAAGGCTTAGAATTAGATTTTAGGACTCAAAAGGACCTGAAGGAACCATTTTTTTAAGTGGTATCAAGTAGAGAATTGAAATTAAAGAACAAGACCTTGAAAGAAGAACTTAATAGAACTACCTTGACTAGTTTTGGTGTATCTTGCATTCTAGGGCTCCAATTTGAGTTCTACCACTCGGAAACTCTTGGAAATGTTTGAAGGAAGTTGAGAGAAGTCAGGAAAAACATTGGAGAGTTTCAGGTCGTGGCTGGAGAGAAAAGGAATGCAAATGACCAGATTTGACCCAAAATCAACACTTAATGGCTAAGAAAAGGTATAACTTAAATTCAAGGGGTATTTTAGGTATTTTGCACATTACTTTCCATGTGTCCAGCTCTAGAACATCCTTAGCACAGTCGCCATGTTGCTGGTAACTCCTATACACCCAAGTGTATCCAAAGTTGGTGAACCATACCTTAGAAAGTGAAAACTAGTCATACTTTGACTTATGATCTTATATGGCCAATCTTATCGTAATTTGGTGGAACCTAGCCCCTAAAACAATCATTAAACATAAAAAGAAAGTCAATTAGACTCCAATTAATAATGCAAACATAGTATTAGCACTCAATTATCAGAATGCACAAAAACGACATTACACGATTAAGCCTAATCTAAGCTAGCTTAATGCAACTAAATACGAATTAGTGTCCTGAATGCCACCTTGTGCTTATCTGGAGCCGACAAATAAAATGCTATAAATGAGTCGTAGATATTGAATCAAGCTTACTTGATATATTAAATACACCGTGAATTCGGCTCTGAAATACATGAAAATAATATTTTACCGAAACACTACTATTTGACTAAGTTATCAACAAGTACGATCTTAATACATGTGCACATAGTATTACTTTCATAATTATATTCTTTTTTCTTTGAGCACACCGAACTCTCTCTCTCTGAGGTTATTGAAACTTTACACTACATTGGGACACTTTGACAATCATTAGTGTAATAACATTTTGTAAATGCACATAACATAATGAATGAGCATGTTACTAAGAAACTAGTATTAACGACTTCTAGATGCCTAATATGCAATTAGAACATATTGATTATTAGCTTATTATGCATGTGAGAATCTTGGGCACCACAATTCTTCCCTCCTTATAAAATTTCATCCTCGAAATTTTCTTACCCAAATAGGTGTGGATACTTAGTTTTCATTTCTTCCTCTCTTTCCCATGTGGCCTCTTCCACTTTATGGTTCTTTCACAGTACTTTGACCAAAGGTATTTTCTTATTTCTAAGTTCTTTTTCGTTTGTATCCAAAATCTTCACTGGACGTTCCTCGTAACTCACGTCATGATTTAGCTCCAACTGCTCAAAATTTAGAACATGTGAAGGATTTGAAATGTACCTTCTTAACATAGAGACATGAAATATATTGTGTACATTCGCCAATGATGGTGCAAAGCGAGTCTATAGGCAACATCTCCAACTTTGTCGAGTATCTCAAAAGGGCCTACATATCTGGGACTTAGCTTTCCTTTCTTTCCAAACCTCATGATTTCTTTCATGGGAGCAACCTTCAAGAACACTTTATCTCCAATGTTAAATTCTAGTTTTCTTCTTTGAGGATCTGAATAAAATTTCTATTTACTTTGAGTGGCTAGTATTCTTTTTCGAACCTTTTCTGCTGCCTTATTTGTCTCTGTTATTAATTCTGGACCTAGAAATTTTCTCTCCCTGATCTTATCCCAATGAATAAGAGAGCTACACTTTCTTCTGTACAATGCTTCGTATGGGAGGATTTCAATGGAAGCATGGTAACTATTATTGTAAGCAAATTCTATAAGTGGTAGGTATTTGCTCCAAGATCCATGGAAATCTAACACACAAGCTCTTAGCATGTCTTCAAAGGTTTGTATAGTCCTCTCTGATTGCCCATCAGTTTGAGGTTGAAAAGCTGTACTAAATGCCAATTTTGTACCCATTGCCTCTTGAACACTCCTCTAAAATTTCGAAGTAAATCTAAAATCTCGGTTAGTAGTCTCACGATCTCCTGAACATATAACTGAGCAAACTGGTCCAAGTTATAGGTTATTCTAACAGGAAGGAAATAAGCTGATTTGGTATATCTATCCACAATCACCCAAATAGAATCATATCCCTTAGTTGTCTTTGGAAGTCCAACAACAAGATCCATCACAATCTCTTCCCATTTCCATTGGGGTATGTTGAAAGGCTTTAATTTCCCAGTAGGTCTTTGATATTCAGCTTTGACTTGCTAGCATATGAGACATTGCTCTACAAACTCAACCACATCTTTCTTCATACTAGGCCACTAGTAATACATCTTTAAATCTCTATACCTCTTTGTAGTACCAGGATGCATAGAGTAGGGAGTGGTATGAGCTTCCATAGATATCTCCTTCCTAACAATTCCTCCAAGTACACATAATCTATTTCCATATCTAATTACACTATCACCAGAAATCTGGAAGGCCATATCCTTTCTAGATTCTATCTTACTCTTTAAATTCATCATATAGGGATCCGTATTCTGGCTTTGTTTGATTTTCTCTAAAATTATTAGTTAAAGAGTAAGAGCTACCAATCTTTCTGTTAAACCTATAGGCACAATCTCTAACCCTAACTTATGTAAATCCATTAAAAGATGTTTCATATCAACATGCTTAACAGTCATAGTAGCCAATGATTTCTTACTTAGAGCATCAACAACCACATTGGCTTTTCCTGGATGATAGTTAATCTCATAGTCATAATCTTTCACTAGTTCAAGCCATCTTCTTTGTCTCTATTCAGTTCTTTTTGGCTAAAGAAGTAATTTAGACTCTTGTGATCTGTATAGATCTCATACTTCTCCCCATAGAGATAGTGTCTCCAATTTTTAGTGCAAAGACAACTACTACTAGCTCTAAATCATGAGTAGGATAATTCTTTTCATATTCCTTCAATTGCCTAGAGGCATAAGCAATGACTTTGCCATTTGCACATAACTTACTTTATTAGTTTTCATAAATGTGTATATATATTAATTTATTTATTAAATAGTTTAATAAATAAATTTATATATATAAAGGAAACTCTAGCATAAAATACGAATAAGAATATTTTTTTTTTCAACAAAGCCTTCATAACCTAGAGAGAAAAAGAAGAGAGTCTTCATATTCTCTATAGAACAAACTCTTGCAATCTCACGTGTTGAGAATATTACAAGGGAACACATCCTAGACGATTCTTTGAGGCATCACTGTAAACAACAAATCCTCCTGATCTAGATGGTATTGAAAGTATAGGGTCGTTATCAAACGACGCTTCAATTCCTCAAAACTCCTTTCACAATTTTCATTCCAGTGAAACTTCACATTCTTCCTTGTTAAATGAGTCAATGGGGAAGCCAACTTCGAGAAACCTTCAATAAAACATCTATAATAACCCACTAACTCCAAGAAGCTACGAATCTCAGAAACATTTGTTGGTTACTCACAGCTTCAACTTTTGTTGGATCCACAGAAATACCATTTTCAGAAACCACATGACCAAGGAAGATAACTTTCTCTAACCAGAATTCACATTTCTTAAACTTAGCATACAATTGCTTTTCCCTAAGAATTCTCAACACGGTCCTTAAATGTTCCATATGCTCGTCTCTTGAGCGTGAGTAAATCAAAATATCATCGATGAAAACTATAACGAATTTATCTAGGAAGTCCTTAAACACTCGAATCATCATGTCCATGAAAGCAATTGGGGCATTGGTTAATCCAAAGGGCATTACTAAAAACTCATAGTGTCCATTTTTTAACTCATAGTGTCCATATCTGGTTCTGAAAGCAGTTTTTAGAATATCTTCCTCAATTTTTAACTAATGGTATCCTGATCTTAAGTCAATCTTTGAAAACATAGAAGCTACTTGCAGTTGATCAAACAGATCATCAATTCTGGGAAGCAGATACTTATTTTTGATCGTGACCTTATTCAGCTCCCTATAATCAATGCAAAGCCTTATAGTCCCATCTTTTTTCTTTACAAACAAAACCGGAGCTCCCCATGGTGAAAAGCTTAGGAAAATATAACCCTTGTCTAATAACACTTGTCACTATAATTTTTGTTCCTTTAACTCTGCTGGAGCCATTCTATAAGGTACTTTCGAAATAGGAGTCGTATCGGGCAAAAAGTCAATAACAAACTCTATCTCTCTATAAGGTTGTAACCCAGACAAATCTTCAGGAAATACATCAAGAAATTCACTAACTAACGGCACTTCCTCAGGCTTCGTTTTTTACTCTTCTCTAGTATCCATTATGTTGGCCAAATAACCCATGCATCCCTTTTCTAGTAACTTCCTTACTTTTATTGAGGAGATTATTGGAATCATCAAGTTTCCACTAGTACCAACAAAAGTGAACTTCTCTGTACTTGGTGGCTAAAACACTACCCTCTTCAAATAGCAATCAATAGTAGCATGGTATTTTGATAACCAATCCATACCTAAGATAACTTCAAAATCTTGCATATCCAATACTATTAAATCTATACACAAGTCTTTACCAGCTATTTGGATTGGACATGCCTTAAGAACTTGATCATAACATAAAACTTCTCCTGATGGAATGGATACACAATATTTGAAATTCAAGTACTCTGGTGTTTTGCCTAATTTCCTCACAAATGCATGTGATGCAAATGAATGTGTAGCCCCTGAATCTATTAATGCATGAATAGGAATACCAAAGATAAGAATCTCACCTGCTACAACAGATGGGTTCACCTCGACATCTTTTTCGGTCATTGTATATACACGAGATGGGACTTTCTTCTGCTCATCTGTAGCATTCGGACAATTCTTTGCATAGTGTTCAGATTTTCCACACAAGAAGCAGGCACAAGAACCCATTAGACATTCTCCACGATGAGTCTTCTTACATTTAGGACAAAATAGTCCTCTGGGTTGTAGCTGATCGTGTTTGTTGGCCTGTTGCATGGCAATTCTGTGGCTCTTGTCTTTCTCTTTGATTTTGTTGCCACTTTCTTTTATTTCCACTAGCCCCTGGTTGAGATCCTCCTCCAAAGTTTGTATTTCTCCTTGCCATATTAGTATTCATGCAAATTTCATGAGCTTTTATAACACTTAACTCCGCCTCTTCTGCTTCAAGAGCTTTGTCTACAACCTTAGCATATGGCATATCTTTATGAGTAGATATTTTAACATCCCTATAAATTTTTTCCTTGAGGTCTTAGAGGAACTGGTTTACTTTTAGCTCATTGGTACTCACCATGTGCGGAGCAAATCGAGATAACTCGTCAAATTTCTTTATATAGTCACTAATAGACATACTTCCCTATTTCATATTAACAAACTCAGCAGCCTTCAACATCCTATGTGCATTGCTGAAATATTTTCTGTAGAATATTTCTTTAAACTGATCCCATGTAAGCCTGTAGTGTCAATGATGGACTTCATAGGATCCCACTAGTGTCTTGCATCCATCTGGAACATAAAAGTGGCACATGAAACTTTTTCCTCATCAGGGATTCTAATGTAATAGAAAATACACTCAATACTCCTAGGCCACTCTTCTGCCAGCAGTGGATCAGTTTCACCCTTGAAAGGTGGAGACTTATTCTTTCTAAACCTCTCACAAGCAGGTTCATAATTTTCTTGTCTAACTATGGCCTATGGTAGTGCTTGATCTCCCTGTCTTTCCTCCTCTTCTATGAGCCTTTATAACTGTCTTGCTTGTGTCTCAACTAACTCTGTTAACCTTCCTATAACAATATCCTTGTTGATCTCATTTTCAGTAGTACTTGTCTTATCATCCCTTCGCTCACTAGTTTGACCCCTAGCCCTTGGCATGATTCCTGTATAGTTGTCATTTCACTTACATCCATGCATAACAGCTAATAATATAGACATAACATATGGCATCAAATTTAATACTAACAAAAGAAATTAAAACTTACTGGTTGACTGAGCTTTTTGTCACATGATTATACCTATGCAGACAGTCTTCAGAAATGATTAAACCTCTACTCTGATACCAACACTGTAATGCCATCTCATCTTAACCATATGACTATATAGGTCAAACTAGGAAGTATTACTCTTTCTTAAACCATATATTTAGTTTATAAGAAGGTGGGCAAATTTGAATTTTCTAAAACTTTTAAACAAAGCAACTATGAGGCATTACTTACAAATAGTATCTTTACAAAATATACAATCAAAAGAGGTTTTCACCAGTCTATTTTACCATTAGTAGTAGTATTTACATTACACCAAAACATCTCAAAACAAAAATTTCATCCATAGGTCAAGCTCGTCTACATCTATACGATCATGGTGACAAAAGACAAACCAAATGGCCAACTAGTCAATACCAAAATGTGCCTCCTCATCTGCATCACAAGACTAAAATGAGCTAAAACTAAGTAAAAATCATGCATGCTTATGAATGCTTTAAAAATCTCATAAAGTTCTCACTATACCCTTTTCTTTATTAAACATTTGAGTCCATGCATTTTCTTTAAAAATATTCATAGTTGGGCCCCTTAGTACATTGCTAGTCTCGTAAGTCGATAGGTCGTGATAATATTGGGCAGAAACTCTGGCTAAGAGTAAAATAAGGTGCGACTGTCGTGTGAGGATTTTGAAAACTCCTTCCCTCATCAAAGGGACATCCCACACCATGCTAATATTGTCATGCTTTAACGAGACATATCATAAGATCCGCAAGTCCCGCTTAAACAGGAGAATCCACATCAACAGACTTACGTACCCTGCACCGACAGACTAACAATTGCCATTAAAACTTGTCTTATAAAATTGGTACAATGGTACTCACTTTTAAATACTCTGTAATGAAATTCTCAATTTGCATGCAAGAGGTGCCATGCACATGCCATTCCATTACTTTCAAGAATGAGTAAGTTTCACATAATGACATCTTCCATGTAATTCTTATGAAGCAGTTGTAAGTCTTAACTTACCTCGTGTCTTGAATAGGAATTGATAGTGGAAAGAGTCAATATCCTCTAGAGATTGGTGTGCTAATCACCTGTCATAAATTACTATTATTCAAGATGCACATTTTACAAAAAGAATGCATTAAGATACTTGAACAAGACCGAAATAACAACTTTCACCAAATTAGGAAACTTGATCTTAAAATGACCCGGAAGCATATAAATCACTTAAGGTACTTGGCAATCAATAGCTAGCATTTCAAAACTATTTAAAAGTATTAAAATATTAATGCTAGTTCATTAGCAAAAAAATAATCCAAAATGGTACATAACTTTGTAAAACTAGTCCATTTGCCTCTAAATGGTACCATTTTGTTTTAAAAACTATTTGGATAGTATCTCCCTTATTTTTAGGACATCTCCACATGATTAAAATCATAGTTTAAGACCTGCAATAGCTATTAAAAAACTAATTCCCACATATACAAATCAAAAGAAACAACTAGGATATCATAGAAGCACATTTCAAATCTTTTTTAGTTTAGATAGGTTTAAAACAATTTGTGCACTTGTCTATGGCTACAAATAGCGGCTAAATTAATGGAATAAATAATAGAATCTCTGATATATCCATTGCAATTTGAGAAAATCAGATTACTAGTATAGAAAGCTTAATACACCCATGGAAATACTTGAATACACAAATAGCAAATTTGGGTCTCTAGGTGTAACTTGATGATAACTCTATAAAAATAGAGTTATTTGGTATATTTTTGAGTCTTGGGATAGCTATTTCAAAGGATCAAATTGTCTAGTTTAAGTATTTTTCTTTATTTTATTTTTGTCTGTGGTGTTTCCGATGAATACAATTTCATATAGTCAATATCTTTTTTTTTTTTTATTTCTAGTAGAAATGCTGAAATTAAGACTTGAATTCTGATGAATTTAAATGGCCATATCTTTGAAGGAATGCTGAAATTAAGTAAAAGCTGGAAGTAACTTTGTTGTAGCAATGTGCCGGAGCAATACTGAACAGCAGAATTCTTTTTCCAGCTGGCATCTTTTACGCACAGCTAGTGCTGACAGCTAATATTAAATACCAACTAAGGGAAAATGAAACAAAAGTCATCCTTACTCCATATTTGGCTGACACGTGTGTTAGGGTACCTTACCTACTCTGATATAAAAGGAAAATGTACTATAGGAAGAGAAGAGAGAGAGGACGGTTGACTAGAAGAAAAAGAAGGAAAAGAAAAGAAAGAGAGGAAGACAGTATAGAGAAGAGAGGACGAAGGAGAAGGAGTCCTAGCAGCAGGAAGCTCGATTTACCATTATCTAGCTAGATTTTTCCTTACCTTCTTAAATCTTCTTTGTATTTGATTTCTTTTTCTTATCTTGAACTTTCTGTAATCTAT
>JXTB01000469.1:61097-86476 GCA_002914805.1 Parasponia andersonii
ATAACACATATTGAAAGCATTTAACAATAAAGAATGAGAAATTTACTGTAAAGTTGATTCTAGTCACTTGATATGTCTATTATGCAATATGAACATGTTTATTATTGGTCTATTATGTATGTGAGAATCTTGGGCTTTACAAAAGATGCAGGGACAATTCTATAATTAAAGCCTTTAAGAAACTAGTTATTAAATAGAAAGCATGAATAAGAACCTTAAAACTAAGTTGTTGTTTTAGCATAAATTTTATTTACCATCCTCTTTTCCCTAGGTTCGAACGAAGGGAGCATCAATTTATATCCTTTTTTTCGTTCTTTCTTGTCTTTTTTTTCTGTAATTCTTTTATTATTATTTTTCCCATTAAATCATACTCTCCCCACTCTATTTTTACCGTTTTGTATTCTTAAAATTATTTCTTTCTAATTTTTTTTTTCAACACTAACTATTTTTTTCCCGTTTTAGGACATGATGAACTACTTTTTTTTCTACATAGTAGTAATCAATTCTATTACTACTTATTCTAGTTACCATTCATAAGATTGGTCATTACTTTTTAAAAAAAAAAAAAGTGAACAATGACATATTAGTTACTAGATACTAATTATTTTAGTAACCAATAACTAATCTAGTTTCTACTATTAATTTGATTACCTGTTACCAATTTCTCTAATAATTGGTTACTATTAGTTTTGTGGTAGGTAACCAATTTGGATACAAGTTTTCAGATTGGTGTTATTTTACTTTCACTATTTCTTTTTTTCAAATTTATTCTTCATATAGTATTTTATTTTTTAAAAAAAAAATTAAAAAAAATAGATTACAAATTTTTGGTTACTAATTTCTTTTTTTTTTTTTTTACTTGTTCTAGTTTATAGTTTCAGGCTGGCAATTCATTTTTAATTACTAGTTTCTGTTTATCTTGCTCTACTATTCTATTGCCTTTGCCACCGGCTGTCGATCTAGCTCTAGTTTAAAAATTGGTGGCTAATTTCTTAACTAATTATTCATTACTAGTTATCAATTATAATAATTGGTTGCGAGTAACCAGTCTACGTTATATACTCTACCATCAACCAATTAGTTACTGGCGATAAATTACCAATATGATTTTAGGTTATCAATTACAAAAATAGTTATTAGTTACCAATTACAATACTGATTACTAATTACTGATAATAAGTAACTAGTTAATTTGAAAATTAGAATTTAGTAACTCGTCTATTAAATTAGTATTACTAGTAACTAGTAAAACATAAAAACAAAGCGACAAATAGTTAGAAAAGGAAAAACAGAAAAATTAAAATAAATGAAAAAAAAAAACTAAAAAGGTAAAAAAAAAAAAAATGGAAAACTGAAAGGAAAAATGGAGTTACTGGGGTTCAAACTTTTCACACGTGGAAGGATGCTAGCAATCTAAACCAACAAGCCACTTAGTGTTCAAGATTTTATTTCCTCCTTTTTACTTTATACCTTATGCACTATTTTGAACTTTGCTTTTCAAAATATTAATACCAGCCGCATACTGTATGACATCCTAGTTTTCTTAATTGACCATATTTGTGTAATTCTTTTGTCCTTTTACCGTGTGTTGCCTAATTTCCCACCAGACTATCCAGGGTGCTGTTTATAGTTAAGAGCCTGATGTGTGATACCCATCCTTATTTAAGTTGAGCTTGGGCTTTTCAATTGTTTGATAATAATTAGGCCCTGCTTTTTTTCTATTCAGAATCCATTGCAACCACATTTTCCTATGAAGCCTTTAGGAGAATAGACATTTTTAAACAGAGCTTCTTACTCTAGAAAGTGTGAGCTCAACAACACGAAGTGATGACATTATCCTTAAACCCCTAGAGTGTTTAGCGAATTTTCGAACCATCTCTTCAGAATCGAATATATCTACTTCTTTCACAAGCGCATACACATCTATTTCTCAAGTGTTCATGACGAAGACGATGATGTCAGCTGTCATCTCAAATCAGAACTTTTCATATTTCAAAAATTATTTGATATGATTTTCAAAGATTAATCTCCTGCGTGAATCTTGGTCATTAAATTTGAAAATTAACCCTCTCAATCTAAGGTCGAGATTCACTACATCTTAAAATATATAAGGAATAAATCTCCTACCCCTTACTATCTTTAATTATTTTTCGGAAATTTCAAAATTCCTCAAGTTCCTAAAACTCTTTGAAACCCGAATTTCCTCGGGCGAAATCCAAAAAGCTCTTTATCGTATTCGGCAAACCAAACTGCCACTTCAACCTTCTTCCTCAGCAGGATTCAGATCTTTCAAGCTTCAAAAAGGATAATATTATCCCTTTCTTTTCCTTTTTTGAAAATTCTTGCTTTTCATATAAATTTGTTAGTAGTATGCTCCAAATATTCCTATGAATTTCATAGAATAGCACAGAACTTCCAATTTTGCCTCTGAATAATGCATATTTCTTGAAATGAAACTAGAGACCCATGGATTTCATCTTAGACAAACAGCAGGCATGCAGAAACTTTAAATTGAGTATATAGAAATTAAATTCCAAAATTAGAGATATCAATACGAAGAACTGATGTATATCTATTTTTATATTTAGTTGAACTAAAGATGTGCGAACTGTAGATAACTTTTCTGGATTCACTTGGATATAGAAGATTAGATCAAACAATGGACATGAATTTGATGAATCAAATGATGAATTATTGAAGAGCTGCTCGAATTTATAAGATAAAAACCTGATAGATAGACAAATCTATAGGTCGATCAGAAGAACTTGATCAGATCAAATAGACGAATAGATAGATGTTGATAAAATTTTGACGTTTTTAGCTCCGAATCGCTATGATATCTTTGCTCGCATATAGTGAGTATACCTACATTAAAACTAGCACACCTATTTCTAGGTCACACTTAGGTTAGTTATAAACAATTCATGAATTTATATGTAGACTAATACTCGCATAGGATTAAATACATCACATGTTTCTTTTTCAGATATCTGGTGGCAAAGACACTAGGGAAGGGAATGTATTTTCAGGGGAGTCATCATTCTCCGATGCAAGCATTAGTTCGATAGACCTTGAATATTATATAGAGAAAGAGACCAAAATATAAATAACTGAGACTAGATAGAGTATTCCTCATATAAGAGATCTCCCTCAAGACCAATGGCCCCAGCATATCCGAGATATACCTGAGTTTGCAAAGGGCTATAATTATGTACAATCTTGAGAAGATTGTATAAAACTACAAAATCAATGTGCCTCTTTCCCTTCCTATGGAGTTCAACCAACCACACACACCTCCTAGTGTCAACGCTTCCTTTTCAGACACAATTCTTCAGTGCGGTATCCACCTTCCACTATATCCTTAGATTAAGTCGATAGTCAACTATGATGGTGACATTCCCTTCTAACTAACCCCATTTACATATAAGATATATGGTAGGATTGTATATAATATATCATAAATTAGTTTTAGGGATCCCCATACTTGAAGAGTTCATTGCATCTATCAAGCAAAATCGAATTTCTCTAACTTAGGCTTCTTCTATGCGAGCAAGTAGTTGAATCAGATGATTAAAACAACATATGGAGTTCATAAGAATATAGAAAAATGCAAAGTCTATTTTTTCACTTCGAATACTCGAATAATTGTTTTTTTCAAACCTTAGTAAGCAAAATATGTAGCTCGCTCCTCTATTCAACTCTTTAAATTCTATTCATTGATCATATTTTTATGCCTTTGCAGCATACAAAGAGTTCCCTGGACTAAGCGAAGCGCAATATGTTCATGTGTACAAAGTCCATAATCTTCCGGTTGAAGAATTTTATTGGGAGAAGCTTGAAATAACACATAATCTAGTGACCAAAGGGCTATTTCCCAAGGGCCTCTCTTTTTCCCTTAGCCAACTGTCTATAGAATTCCCTACCTCGAAGAAGCAAAAAGATGTAGCTTCTTCTTCAAAGACAAAGAAGCTAAAGTCATCGCATTCAACTAATTCTCAACAAAAGCAGATAGCCCTAGCACCTCAAGCCACTAAAGGTAGTTCTAGCCTTCCCATTATCGCTATATTTTAAACCTCGTATACTAACAATAATATTACTTTATAGATATAATGAGAATTGGCAAAGGGTTGTGAGCCCTACCTTCTAATTTGGGTTCTCGTTCAAAATCAGAGACCTCTAAGAACACCCTTATAACATCAAAGTGGAAAGAGAATACTGACACCTCCAAAAGAAGGAAGGTCACCTTTGATGATATCCCATAAAACTCATCTCCTCCCTCAGCATCTACAGAAATGGCGAGCTAGCTTGATCTTTCGAGCAAACAACCAACTTTTTTTTTCTTCTAGAGCACCTTCGAACCAAGCCGACAAGGATCTTGAACCACTTGCTATGCTTTGTCAACTACCTGAGAAAGCTAGCCTTAACACTATATTTATAGACCACTTTACGATAATAGAGGACTAGGAGAAGATAAAGAGGAGGCGACCAAAGATTGCATTCCATGCCGCCATGAAAATGTTAGCCAACATAAGTTCGAGTTCCCTTTTATTACTACTCATGCAAAGTCCTTTCATTTATTGTAGCTACTATTCTCATGTACGACCTAGTCTTCAAATGCATGGAGAAAAGTAGAAAAAGTCAAAAAAAAATAACTCATTCAAGCGAGGAAATAAAGAAGACTCGCGAAAAAGAGAAGAATAACTTCAAGTCTAAGAAGAAGCAGCTACAGAAGTCCTTAGCCAAAGAAAATTTGAAGAAGGAGCAGCTCAAGGAGAGGATAAATGAGCTCGAGAAGACCGTCTCAATATCTAGATGCTCTAAAAAAGGCTGGATGCAAGGCTTCAAAGACTTTAAAGCTATTAATGGCAAAGAACTTGAAGATAAAGCCAGTGACATCGCTATGTCTACCATAATATACAACATTTACTGTGAGTATCCTGAGTTTGAATTTTCTTTTATCAGGGAAGATATAGTCGAACTGAGTTTGACTTTTCTTTTATCAAGGAAGATATAGTCAAACTTGTTAAGAGTTGGAAAGTAGATGAGGTCATGGAAGAAGCTTCTAATAGTGGATAGGTACACCTGCAGAATGAATTACATCTGTATATATACATATATATTTTTTTTAAAAAAACCAACTTTGTAAAGTACTGGACAAATGCGAACTTGTCCGAGTGTATTTTGTAATATTTTGCTTATATATGAGTACGAGCCTATATTTACGAATTTTTTATCAAATTTAATTCCTGCAAAAAATAGTGAAAATAAAAAACATTTGTCGCATAATAATATATAAATACATAACTTAACCAAGTAGTCGATCACAAAGTTACTTATCAATACACTATTGTGATTCAAATCCAATAACTTAAAATGGATTTTAAGTATTTAGAATAAGTTAGGTCACTTATAAAAACAACAAGCGTGAGTGAAGCAAACTCAATATTTGTTCTCCAAAAGTTCTAGAACAATTAGCAATGTATCATATCGAACTATAAATATTTTGCTTAGTTACTTATTTGTTCGAGGGAGAATATTGCATAATATAACATGCTAAGGCATAAAGCGAGAAGAAAGTCCTAAGATTTTTAGAAATTTGTCAATTTAAAATTTCGACACCTCTAGATCAACATTTGCATAGTTCTTTAGGAAGTGAGTAGGTGTTGGTTGAAATATGCAACTAAAAAATTATACATTCTCATACTAGTATACAGGTCACAAGTAATATAGATTTAGGAATTAAGAGTATCGAACCCACAAGGATTGATTATGCTAAGTACTAAAATTGGTCAATTCTAATATTATCCAAATAACTGAAATATAGATTTTGAAGAAATACAATAAAAGAAACTAAATTATCATGCAAATGAATAAAAGATAAATCAATAAGAAAAATTTCTAGGTTTACTAATTCTCCAACCGTTCTCTTGTCATGTTATTTCATAATTTCTCTGTTAAATCAATCAATCCATTAGTGTTATCAACCGAGAATTCAAATGTATTCACAAACTCCTTTCTAAGACATAAGTAAAAATATCTAGACAAGCTAATATATTACTCCTAACATAAATTGAATAGATTCATTATGTTTTGTTTTTCTTAAGGAGGTTGTACAAGTCACATAGGTATATTCCTATCCTATACAAACTTACCCAAAACTAGGTAATCTCATGTTGTTTCACCTAAGTCCAAATTTCTAATCACCATTCTAAGCTCATAGAAATTTCACTCAACAATCTATTTAATGATCAATTAAATAGAAGTAATAAGCATAAGATACAACAAATAACTCAATAATGGATTTGGTTAATGAAAGAAGAAAAATAAACAAGCACAAGATACTAGGTACGTTCACATAGTTAATCTAAACAAAGAAATATTTAGTTCATAATATAAATTGAGAATAACAACATATTATAATCCAATGAATTCAAGAAATACAAAATTAAAGAGAAAAAGTTTTAAGAATTCCCCCTCAGAAAAGCTTGAAGGTGTTTATAGAGCTTGTCAAGCTCCTCCTCCAAGTTTGATTCTAGATCTCTTGAATCCTCTCTCTAGGATTTTCTCTCAACTATACTACTCTCCAAATATTGGAAATACAATGAAAAACTCACAAGAAATTGAAGAAAAAATAGTATGAACAAGGAGTGGTGTTGATGTTATGGAGAAAATCAAGAAATGGAAGCTTGGAGCTTATCTTCTTCTTCTCCTCCTTCCATGGCTGCTTCTATCCTTTTCTCTTTATCTCAACATACCTCTTTCAACTCCAAAGATAGGATTTTAAAGAGATAGCTCATACAAACCTAAGGTAGGCTAAATCTAGAACCTTATATTATAAAAAAGTTGATTTCGATCGTCAATTTTTGACTCAAGATATAGGGGGTAGCACCACAGTGCTATTTTTGATGCTATGGCACTAAAATTACCCGAGAGTTGGCACTATTGCACCACTTTTTGGTACTATTACATCACTTTCTACTGTTTCGAATCTCAACTTCCCGGTACACCATTTCTTCATTTAAGCTCTAATTTGTGTCAGTTTTATTGTGTTATGACCGTATCGAATTGAACTTCAATTCTAATTATCTAAAGGGCCCATTTTTGAGGTACAAATTCATCTTATTTTGCATCAAATAGGTTTGATTTATTCATCTATATACATAAACAAGTAAAACATCAAAACAATAAGATAAACACTTAAAACAACTTAATTTAAATAAGAATATAGTAAAACTTAAGGCATAATAGTACTAGATAACTCCAATTTCTGGGACTTAACAAGAGGAGATTAATTAATCTGATCTCACAACCCCCTGAGTTTTATGATGTTAAGAAATGATCATAAAACTATAAAAGATAAACCAAATAGAACAAAGAAATAACATGTATTAAGCCAATTAAGTGAAGAAATACTATTTTTATTGATAAATTGAATGATTAATGACAGAAGTCACCCCCTAGGCCATGAAGCTATATGAGGATACATATGAAGGATTCTCATTAATAATAATAATGAAGCTATTCTGTATTCCAACCATACTCGAATTTCTATCCTCCAGTGTGAGCTAGTTTGTACGTCCTAGGTCAAATGATAATGTCTATAACATATGGCCTTTCCCAAGAGGGTCCAATTACACCAGCGTCATACTCTTTAGTGTTAGAGAGAACTTGTCGAAGAATAAGTTCACCAACTTCAAATTATCTACTTTCGACTTTAAAATTGAAATAATGGATAGTACCCGCTGATCTGAAGCAACTCATAGTTGAGATTACTCGTGCCATTCTTTCAAAAGATTAAGCTCAATTCTCATCAATATCTGATTTCATCTCGCTTATAAGTAGATCTTCATAAAGAGTTCACACCAATTTTAACTAGAATTATTGCTTCGTATCTATACACCAAAGAAATGGACTCTCTCTAATGGTAGTACGTTGAGTGATGCGATAAGTCCATAATACTTCAAGAAGCAATTCTGGCTAAGCTCCCTTGTAGCTTTCCAATTTTGTCTTTAAATTCTGCTTCAGTACCTTATTTATAGCTTCGACCTGACCATTAGCTTGTGAATGAATAAAAGTTGAGAAGCTTTTCCTGACACCCAGGTTATCAAAGAAGTTGCAAAACTCATTGTAATTGAATTGCTTCCTATTATCATAAACTATTATATGTGGTATACCATATTGACATATGAAAAATTTTTAAACAAAATATGTCATCTTCTTTGTAGAAATAGTACTTATGGCTTTTGTTTCTGTCTATTTGGCGAAATAATCAATTGTAGCTACTATACACTTCAATCCACCTCATGCCAATGGGAGCATTCCAATAATATCGATTCCTCATAATGCGAATGGTCATGGACTAATTATCGAAGTAAGAAGAACAGAAGGTGACCTAGGAATGGTCGCAAATCGCTAACACTTATCGTATTTTCGGGTGAACTCCATAACATTTTTCTTCATAGTAGGCCATAAATACCCTTGCTTGAGGGTTTTGTTTGCAAGTGCCTACACTGCAGAATGATTTTCACATTTCTCTTCATGAATCTCCGTTATAATATAGAGTGCTCAGTCGTCATCAACATATAATAACAATGGTGAGCTAAAACTTCTCCGATAGAGCTTCCTGTCATAGATGATATAGTGAGCCGCCTTTATTCGATGTTGCTTCGCATCCCTTTTATTTTCAGGAAGGTCGCTATCTTGTAAATACTTCATTAAAAGATCCATCTATGATGGCTTCTAGTCAATTGGTATAGTTACTTGAAACTATACTTCGATACTGGGCTTTGCAAGGAATTCAATAGGAACCACTTTTAGTAATTATGTATCCTTTGTCGAAGCAAACTTAGCTAAAGCATCTACCAGGGCATTTTCAGTACAAGAAAGTAGCTAAATGCTATAAGTAGTAAACGTCGAAAAAAGTCTTTGGACTTCTTGTAGATAGGCATGCATCTTTCCCCCTAGCTTGGTTGTCACAAATAACTTAACTAAAAACCAGTTAGGAATCGCTAAATACTTTAATCATCCTGACCTTTATTTCTTGTCTGAGCTTGAGTCTAACTATCGGTGTCTCATATTCTACTTCATTATTTGATGTTAGAAATCTAAAGTAAAGTACATAGTTGATATTATGCCCCTCTAGGCTAATTACAATCTAACTTGCACTAGTACAATTCTCATTTGATGATCCGTCAACATAGAGTTTCCACAATTTTGTTAAATCTGTTGTAGGTTTCTCAATTACTTTTGTGGGAAGATCAACATTATAAGTGAACTCTACAATAAAATCTACAAAAGCTTGACCTTTAATCACAATGTGAGGTTGAAAATTGATACTAAATTGGCTTAACTCAACTACCTACTTAAGTAATCATTCCGACCCTTTAAGATTTTGCAAAACTTACTTTAATGGAAAAGTCATGAAAACCTCAATGGAATATGCATGGAAATATGGATGAAGATTTCAGGATGCGATGACAAGTTCTAATGCCAATTTCTCAATCTCTGGATATGTTGTTTTAGCATCGAGTAGCCTTTTGCTTACATAATATAGAGGTCATTATATATTTTCCTCTTCTCGAATCAATGTTATACTTGTTGTATACTTGGAAACGATGAGATATAAATATAGCTTTTCCCCAGTTTTTGGTTTCAATTAAAGTGGAGGAGAACTCAAATGTTTCTTTAAATCTTGGAACACTTGCTCACACTTCTCGGTCCTCTCAAAATTCTTCGACCCTTTCAACACCTTAAAAAATAACTAAAATTTTTTTGTCAATCTCGATACAAATTGGCTCAATTCGGCCATACTTCCCACTAGACTTTACACATCTTTAGGCTTATAAGGTGATTATGTGTCAATTACTACTTGGGTTTTCTAAGGATTAGCTTCAATATCCTGCTGATTAACCATGAGACCCAAAAATTTCCCTGATCTTACTCCAAATGCACACTTCTAGGGTTTTAACTTCATCTCATACTTTCGAAGATTTTTGAAAATCTCATCAAGGTGTTCAACATGTTCTTTAGCTTTCTTCGACTTTACCAACACATTATCAATATGCACCTTCATTATCTTGCCAATTTATTTTACAAACATCATATTGATAAGACATTAATAAGTTACGCCTGTGTTGATGGGTCCAAATGGCACCTTTTTATGGCAATATAATCCTCAATCAGTAATGAATAACATATGCTCCTCATCTGGCTCATGCATAGGGATTTGATTGTATACAGAATATGCATTTATAAAACTTAGTAATTTATGTCTAGACATCACATCTATAAGCTAGTCTATTTTTGGAAGTAGAAAACTATCTTTTGGCAAGCTTTATTAAGATCTATGAAATCAATGCATATTCTCCACTTTCTATTGGGTTTCTTTTCCAAAACTGGATTTACAAACTAGTTCTGGTAAAATGATTCTTTCATGAATCCAATTTCGAGCAGCTTCTCGACCTCTTCTTTTAGTGCAATGTAATATTCTGGATCTATTGCTCTTCTCTTTTGTCATGTAGGTTTCTTCGTCGTATCGATGTTAACATTATAGCACATAATATTCGGATCAATTCCCATCATATCAGAATATTGTCATGCGAAGACATCCAAAATTATTTTTAGGAACGCAACTAGCTCAACTCACACTGGATCTTGAAGCTTCACTCTAATTTTTAACACTTTCGAATATCACTCTAATTTTTAGCACTTTCGAATACTCATCAATTGACAAATCTTCTAAGTCTTTGATTGGTCCAGTCTTAACTTCTTTATTGATCACTTGTGGATCAAGGTCTTTAGTTGACATTTTGCTTAACATTTCCCTTTACTGTTGGACCATCATTGTGTGAGGTGTTATTTCTCGTGTAGTGAACTTTAGAGAACTGTTATAATAAGACATGCATTATATTGGTTATCTCACACTTTTCTTAACCCATATGGAGTCGGGAACTTCTCGGTGAGATGATAAATCAGGTAACAGCTCACAATTCTCTCAGAGTCAGCCTTCATAATACAGCATTAAATATTGAAAGGCAATCTGCTGCCAAAAATTAGGTCATCACTAGTTAAGCTCTTGGATAAGTCCCAATGATCACCATCAACTCAATCATGCCCCTTAGCATTATGCTATCTCCCGTAAATCCAAAAAGTGGAGTAGCAGTGACTTTTAAATCACTATCACTCAATCCCGTCTTCTTGAATACAATATAATACAAGATATCGACAGCGCTCCCATTATCAACTAATACCTGTCATAGTTGTGTACTACTATAGTTAATTTTATAACTAGTGCATCATTATACGGGTAATAGACCTCACTTGCATCCTACTCTGTAAAAGTAATGTCTATGTCTAGTACCCATTGAAGCTTCTGTGGGTGCTACTCAAGATGCATCACATTAGTTTATGGCTCCTGTCGAGCTTCTCACACGTACTTGTTTTGTGCTCTCTTCGAATCACCACCAAAATATGAGTCTCCAAAGATAGTTCATACTTCATGTTGAACTTCTAGTGGTCACTATTGATTTTCTTTTCTAATTCTACCATTCTATCTCTTATATTGCCGCAGTTTTCTTTCTCTGATTAGCCTCTCGATTTCATCTTTTAAGGCATAGCAGTTGTTTGTGTGGTGTCTAATATCATTATTATATTGACAAAACTTATTGGGATCACGTTTTCCCTATCTCACTTTATTGGCTTTGGTCTACGATACTATTCCTGTTGGTTTGTGACCGCATGAATATGATCTATGGGAGCACTTAACTTGGTATAGTTGTTAAATCGTAGGGGAGCTCTTGGAATCTCTTACTTCTTCGGCTCGGGCTATTTTTTAACTAACTGCTTGTTCTTCATCTTTTTTAATTTCTTATTATTATTTCTATTGGTTGTTATGATTACAACAAGGGTTCTATATGCTTGCTCTAATAATTCTTCCTAAAGTTTGATCTCTGGTCATACTCTGTCCATCATTAAAGTCAGGACTCTATCTTTAGGTACACTGTTGACTTTTGCCAACTCTAAAGTAAAATGATTGAGGTGTAACAGCAGAGCCTCCTCTATACCTTGTTGAATCGTGGACAGATTGATTAATAAAATAGTATAATTCTCCACAGCTTGAAATTATCTCAAGAATGCAGTCTAAAGTTGTTGCCAGAATGAGATCGGACTGACCTGAAGTCCTCTAAACCACTTCCTCACCGTACCTATGAAGGTTATAGTGAAACACCTACAATGTGCGAGGTCATTAACCTAGTGGAGCTCTATCAGGTCGTTGAAGTGAACCATGTGATCCTGCATATCAGTCCTCCCATCAAAAGTATTATTATATGAAGTTTGAATCTAACAGTAAGTACAGCAGCTCGAACTTCTTCATTAAACAAGGATTGATAATATCCAACTGCAAGCTCATCATCCCATCTAGCAAGTGTATCAAATGCGATCCTCAGTTTATGAACATCAATATTAGAAGGAAGGAAATTATCATCCCTCATTGGTTCTAGGGGTGGTCCTTGGTCGCTATTATTATGACGCAAGCTAGGTTCATCGGGCTAGGTCTACAACGACTTTTGGGAAGACTCTACTGAAATAGTTTGACGTGATAGGGTTTAGTTGTTATGATATAATACGGATTGCTCATGACTGCCTCTTTGATGTCATTGTTCTAAGTGTTGTCTCAGGTTAGCAGAGTCCTGCCTTAGCTCCCTACTTATCCTCTCAAAGACATTTCTGGATTGACAATTTTGATCATTATTCAGTTGGTCACTGTTGGTTAAAGCTCTTTGAGAGGGTTGTCTATGACCATAGTCTATACTCAAACTTCTAGTGCCAGACTCCTGTGGTAAGTCTACGACCTTGCCTTTTCCCTTAAAAGTATAATCTATATGGTGCTCCTGTTGGGTTTTGGGCTGACCATAATTTTTCACTTCTTGAATGTAAATCCCCTCTTGGGTTGTTGAGCAAGACAATCTCTGGGATATTCTTGTTGTGATGGTGTCACCATCTACCCTTCAGCAAATCGCCTCATAGAATCATTATTCTAATTAGTGACTTGTTGAATTTTGTACGAGCATCCTCTATACAATCATGTCTTTGAAATATATTCTCCTCTGGCACGGTCATAGCTAGTTGATCCTGAGCAGGATCGACTTATGCAGCAATAGCACTTTAAGGTTGATTTTGGCTAACTCCAGCATTTCTGGTGATGTTTCTTGTGTTTCTTATCGTTAAAAAAGCGAGATTGACAAACTTTGTACTGGAATAACCCTCCTTCTAGCGCCAATTATTGACAAAAGCTTTGTCAACTACGAATTTAGAAAGTGATAAGATGTGGCTTGTATATGAAAAAGGTTGATAAAGCAAAGAAAATAAGGAGATAAGAATTTTATAGTGGTTCAACTACAAAAAAAAAAAATGAGCCTACATCCACTATTCTTCATTATTTTCTAGAAAATTACAAAAGTTTTTCTAAGTCTCAAGATGAGAGCAAAGAAATATTACAGATAGTATATAGTGAAGTAATTGAAAGATGAGATCCTAAAACAATGAGATTGAACCCCCTCTATATAGGTGATGGTGGCTCAATACTTCTCAATTATTAGAATAAGAAAGTACATAACAAAAAACACAATTTTAAGTAATAATACAGAATTGGATAATAACTAATATATAAATTGATTGGTCTGTACTCAGAAACTTATTATTTTTTCTTCGTAGATTATTCGTTTGAAATTTGATCTAGTTTTCTTTCATCGTCGATTCAGATCGCATGTTATCTATTCGAATCAAGTCGCAAGATGTTAATATACGAACTGGTGCATTCACCTCACAATCGTTCACTTTTCTTTTTGACTTTTCTTTTCGGATCGACCAATGATATAAATTGAAGATGGCGTAACAGTACTCATCCTATATTCTGTGAAAAAGGTGATTTGTTTTTTACCGATGATGTAGTGAACGTATAATAACATGGCAGTACATTTTTTTTTTTCGAAGTACTACTTTTAAGCATTTGACAATAGGGAAGAGTTTAATATTATTACTTTTCATGAGAAGGATAAGCTGATAGTTAGTAGCTATATGTTCAAACTCTATTGCATAAAACAATATAAAACAAAAGGTTTCCACCCTTTTTTTTTTTTAAGAAAAGATAAATCGAGAAGTTTTAAATATAGAAGGAGCCAAGAAGATGACCCTTTTTAGTATTTTGTTCTTCAACTATGCCTAAGTAGAGTAGGGAGCCAACTCCTTTTACAGTAATACATAGCAATAGAGGTGAGAAACTGACTATGCAGCTGACCTAATTCTTAATTGGGGAAAATAAATCAACTAAAATTTTTAAAACATGATAATACTAATTAATCAGTAAAATCAAGACTTACACACATGGAATATCCAAAAAAAATCTTCTCAACTAAAGGTCGCTATGTTGACAGGAGACGTCTATGACTGAGATGAAATATGCTCATAATATTCTAGCAATACCAACTAAATAACAATATCAATATTCATTTAAAACTTGGGCAAAATTTAATTATTTAAACAACTAAAATAATAATTTTCGAATAATTTCATTATACATTAATTAAAAGAAGTCTTAATGACCAAGAAATATGCTAATTAAGCTGGATTCGCCACGGGCCTAAACAAAGGATAGAACAAATGCTAAGTACAACACGTGTTGCTTTCTTTATCCTTCTTTAAGACACCGCCATTTTAAAAGGCATTGGCAAAAGTCTTTTTAAAAGTCTCCTTTAATCCTTACAATACTGTTTCTAAGTGGAAAATGATAAGTTTAAAAAAAAATTCTATAAGTATTTCTTCTTCTCACCATAATATACATTATACAGCAAAAAATATGCTTTTTCAGGGTCATTATTGTGAAGAGGCTAAAAGAATTTATTTTTAGAGTTTGTAACAAAATTTGGCAGCAAAATAATGGAGAGGATAAGAACATGATCCCCATTAGAGTGTCCCAAACGATAGTTGGGCTTTGGGGTCTATCTAATTTTATCATATAAATTATAAATAAGGAAAACAGACAAGGAGAGAAAAAAAAAGTTTATGTGAGTGGGAAATTTAATGGTAGAATGTGGGGTAGACATCGTTGGCCATTCTTTCAGCTTTACATAAGGCTGCATTAATTGGCCATGTACAATTACTTTTTTTTTACTACTGTAAAATTACTTATAGATTAGATAAACTTACTTCATCTACTTACTTTTTGATCGATATGATTGTCTGCTAATGATTATATGTTTTTACCCAAGATTGAATTAAAACAGCAACATTTATTTCCATTTATATAAAATATGTGCGCATAACAAAATTGGTTAAGAAGTCTTTGACATTAGTCTCGGTTTTGTTTTTAATACATTTTATTTATATAAAATGCCATGAATATGTGTAGGATTAATTTGGCCCAAGAACGCTTTGATGTATGGTCAAGAACTTTTTAATTACGAAATCTTAAATAATGATTTTTTTTATATCAAGAAGTCTTTAACACTCCTAAAAATATCTGTTTTTACTCAAATTTAAAAGAAAACGAATATTTTAGAATTTTGGCCTAAATAAGTCCTATAATCAATATAGTCATGGACTTCTTTGTATAACTTTTCATCATAAATTCACCATACGAGTAGCTCAAAAGTAAGCCTCACTCAGCTTGGACAAGCCAATTTAAATGGACTTGGAAACTTGAAAAAATGAGATAAGATATAGGACCCTTGAATTTTATAACATGCATTTAAATAAGTCCTAAAAATAATACTACTTATAGGAATAAATTAAAGACCTCGCATCACAAAGAAGGCATTGTATAGAAACAAAAATTCATGAATTATGGCCTTTCAGCCTCATTAAAGCCATAACTTTTTTGCCAAATACGAATACAAACTTGATAACTAGCCTGATTATTTGCATATACAGATGTAAAACCAACAAAGTCCATGACCGTGAAAGGGTTGGACTCATCTAAGATATTTCTCACTGTATTAACATAAACAGCCAAAATAAAATGGATTTTAAACTACGTGTGTTATGGTAGAGAAAAATAAATTTATTTCAAATTCAGATATAGCAGTCTAGAAATACATTGGGATATTATGGTGTAGGACATTAGGATTAATAAAAGCATGGTTAGTTAAAGTACTTTTGGGTGTGATTTACTAAGTAATATTTAAAAACCTTGTCCTTTACTACTTGGAGAATCTAATTTGATTATTTGAGATACTGAACATCCAAGGAACATCAAAGCTATAGGAAACATTGGATCGAAAAAACAAATTTGTAATCTAAAGTCAAATAAGAGGACAAAAAATTATGAACCAAAAGCCATATATAAATTAGCACACTTAAGAGTGCTAAAGTTGTATCTGGTACAAGGGAGAAACGAAAAATTAAGGATAGAAAGAAATGAGAGCTAAATAACCTAGGGATAGGAACATATTAAATTTGGGTGATTTTACCACTTTTTGAAGTAGAAAAGAGAGCTAAATAACTTAAAGCTTTTTCTTGTCCGAATTCCATCTAGGCCCCCAAATTAGTTTCTTTACCATTAAGGGAAACAAATATTTCCTTTGTTATTTTGCGTAGGAAATGTTAGGATACAATTACCAAACACAAATCTTAGATTATTTATGCAAAACTAATGAGTTGGGATTTATTAGGTATACTTGAGTCCATTGCAGATGATAACAATCTAGATGGTGGAACTAAAGGCGGAAGCAATACATAAAGAAATAGTGATGCCTGAGGGTTTGATTTTCCACTCAAACTAATCCCCACAACACTCAGATGGAATCTCTATAATTGATGGCAAGCTATAGAGAAAATGAGCGTACGTGAAAAGGTAGTGAGGACCATAACTCTACTATTTTCTTTAAGTAGTCTCCTGTTGGATATTTATCATACCTAATTGGGTGACTAACAAAGTATCCACATTAGTATCCATACCTAGTTGGATGTCCTAACCCAACCTTATTAAATCATTTATTAAGTTTGCTTAAGAATAATATGGCCCAATACAATTGTTCAAAATATGTGGCTCAATATAGGAAATAGAATTTACTAACAATCTCCTACTTGGGTCACATATGTACCAAATATAATTGTATTGCAAAACTAAAGTATGGCTATGAATATGCCATATTATTCCTGAATATCCTCGAAGTTGCGATCCCGTCTATCAGACATATCAGCATGAAATTAAAGTTTTCGTCGTTGCTCTTATTTGAATGACAACTAGAACCCTCAATGATCACCGTAATAATACACCTGAATGATATAGGTCGAGTATGGAATATGGCATAAAAATTATACCCAATGTGATTTGTCATACCTATTTCCAACTAGTCCACCCAAAACTTTATTGTGATCGATCTTAGTCCTTCCTCTTTAGTACATTATCGCAAACTTTATTATTAAATCATAGTAAGAAAGTAAGAAAATATGAAATACATTGTTTCATATCATATATAAAATGTACAAAGTCTACAATGAAAACCATCATCAATCAAAATACTGCAATATATAAAATATAAACAAGCGTCACACAATAAGCAACAAAACTAAATTATAAATTCCTACTGAAACTATGTACTATCCAAAAATACAACACTCATACGAGCAATGTACTCGTGAAAGACTTTAGGTAGCAAACTTTTAGTGAGTAGATCTGCTATCATTGAGTTTATGCTGATATGCTCAATTGATACTAGTCAACTCTGAACTCTCTCTGATAGCTAGAAACTTAATTTCAATATGCTTTGACTTCGATGAGTCCCTATTGCTGTTGGAATATAGAACTACTGAGTTATTATTATAATAAAACTTCAATGACCTTTCAATGCCATTTACTATGTGCAGTCTGATGACAAAGTTTCGTTACTATATCCCTTGATTAAATGCAGCTATGAATTCTGCCTCTATAGTTGAAGTAACTACGAGTGTCTACTTAACACTCATCCAACAAATGGCTCCTCTAGCTAAAAGATAGAGATAGCCAATGCAGTTCTTTTGTTGTCTAGGCATCTCGAAAAATCAGAACCAGAGTACCTAATGATCTCCAAAATATCCGATCTCTAATAAGTAAGCATGTATTCTTTTGTACTCTGTAAGTACCTCAGTGCCCTCTTTGCTACCTTTAATGATCCACTCCAGAGATACCTCAGTGCCCTTTTTGCTACCTTTAATGATCCACTCTAGAGTTACTCATGTATTTGCCCAATATGCCAACTATGAATGCTAGATCTGAATGCATACATATCTAAGTATACATCAGACTCCCTACAGTCAAAGCATAAGGAAATTGTTGTATAGCTTCTTTATCAATATCATTCTTGGATCTTTGATCGAGACTAAATTTATCTCTCTTAAATACCAGAGTATCCACTGGTGCACACTTATCCATAACAAATATATTGAGTACTCTCTCGATATAGCTCTTTCGTGATAACCCAAGGATACCTCAAGGGTGATTTCAGTGTATCTGAATATCTAATATAATTGAGGCAACTCCAAGAACTTTTATTACAAAATTCTTTACAAGAATTCTCTTAATGTCTTGCAGTAAGCCTATATCACTACTTGTCAATAGTATATCATCAACATAAAGCACCAAGAAAATAAACTTACTCCTACTAAACTTATGACATATACAAGTATCAATAGAATTCACCTTAAAACCAAATGAGATGATCACCTCATGAAATTTATGATATCGTTAACGGGAACCTTGCTTGAGACCTTATATAGACTTCTTGAGTTTGTAGACTATAGACTTTGGATATCCCAATATAAAGTTTTCTAGTTGCATTATATATATCGTCTTATTAATGTCTCCATTGAGGAACGGCATCTTAACATCCATCTGATAAAGCTCAAGATCAAAATGAGTCAAAAGACCTATAATAACTCTAAAAGAGTCCTTCAAGGCAACCGGAGAGAAGGTCTCTTTAAAGTCAATGTCTTCCTTTTGAATGAAGCCTTTAGCGACAAGATGTGCCTTATAGCTCTCAACATTGCTTTTCAAATCTTGTTTGATTTTAAATATCTATTTGCAACCAATAGACTTCATACCTTCAAGAAATTTGACGAGATCCCAAATATCGTTCTCTCTAATAGACTTCATCTCTTTATTCATGACACCAATCTACTTTTGAGAATTAGAACTTTATTTGACTTATATGAAATTGATTGGATTATCTTCCATCATCCTGATGTCAAACTCATGTTTCTAGAGATATACAACATAATCATCTAGAATCATACATCTCCTTTTTCTAGTGGACCTTCTTAAAGGCATTTGTTCTTGAGGTTGTTGAGTTTATCTATAGGAGCATTTACCTCAACTAGGACAAGAATGTCCTGAGCATTGTCTTGAACTAGAGCGATTATATCTTGAATAATGATATTGCCATGAACAAAATCCTGAGCATCCTAACCATTATTAAGAGCAACTATAGGAAGAAGAATGAATTCCTCTTCAAAAATAATGTCCCTAACCTTATTTTCTATCCTAGACACAATATTTTCAAGAAATTTGGCATTTTCTATCTCAAAGAAAGACTTTATTGTAGTATCATAAAACTTATGGCCTCTAGATCCTTCAGAATATGCAACAAAATAGCAGCATACAATTCTTGAGTCTAGTTTCATATGGCCTGTGAGGTCTTGGCTCAACTGGATAACCCCAATATGTATAAATAACTTATATTTGGCTTTTGCCTAGTCTAAAGTTCATAAAGGGTTTTGACTACTACTTTGCTTGGTACTCTATTAAGGATATATGTTGTAATTTTGAGAGTATCTTCCCATAATGATTCTAATAAGGTAGAACGACTAATCATATTCTTTACCATATCCATAAGTGTCTAATTGTGTCTTTTAGCAATATCATTCATGTTAGGTTTTCCTAGCATAGTGCATTACGAGATGATGTCGCATTCTTCTAAATACTTAGCAAATGACCATAGACATTGCTCACCTGAACTGTCATACTGACCATAGTATTCATCATCATGACTAGATTTGATAGCCTTAATTTTCTTATCAAGTTGATGTTCAACCTCAATTTTATAAGCCTTAAATACGTCCAGTTATTGTGACTTCTTATAAATCAAGTATATATACCCATAGCGAGAATAATCATCTATGAACGTGATAAAGTATTGTTATCCATTCTAAGAAGCCCTAGGGAGTGGACCACAAATATCTGTATATCAGTTATAAGATGTTAGAGCTCCTATTGGTACTTAACTTGCTAACATTTATTTATTTTCCTTTTATACACTCAATGTAGACTATAAAGTCTGCCAAATCGAGGGACCAAGGATCCCATCAAATACAAGAATTCAATTCCTTATTTAGAAATATGTTCAAAGCATTTGTGCTATAGCATCAATGAGTCCTCATCAGTTAATTTTCATTTTGTACCTCTTGAATTAACATGCAAAGTCTCATTAAAGAAGGGTTGGGTACTTAATATATATATAAGTTGTCAGTAAGAAAACTGGTACCAACAACAATTGAATCACGTATAAGGCTAAATAAATTATTTCTGAAAGAACAAGTAAATCTAGATTTGTCCAATACAGAAATAGAAACCAAATTCTATCTTAAAAACGGTAGCATAAATGTCTAATACAAATCCAAATATCTCCCACAATTTAAAAACAACCTAAAATATCTCATGGCCTCTAACTCAGTTGTTTGGCCATCGCCCACAGAGGTAATTCTTTCAGCATCACTTGGCTTCCAGCTTCATAAGCAATCCTGCATGAAAATACTTACATGAGTAGTCGCACCAGAATCTATCCATCAAGTGTCCTTAAGTATAAAAGTTAAATTAGTTTCAGAATAAATATAAATAAGAAACTTACCCTTTTTGACACGCCAAGTTTGTACTTAGCATATTTCTTCTTCAGATGTCCACCCTTTTCATAAAAGAAATAACTTTGCTCATGTTGCTTTTTCAATACTTTAGCAAGTGGAATCACTACAGTTTCTTTATCCTTATAAATTTTCCTCTTCTTTGCCTTAGAGACAGTAGTCAAGTTAGCACTTTACAGCTTTTCAATATTGATTTTCTCTTCTTTCTGAATACAAATAGCTATTAACTCATTAATATTCCATTTGTCCTTTTGAATGTTATATATAATCTGTATCTTCCTATATTGATTAGGAAGAGAAAGCAAAACCAAGACCATAAGTAAATCCTTAGAAATTTCTAACTTGAATTTTTTAAGCTTGATAGCCAAATGAGACATCTGCATGATGTAATGCCTTATGTTTCTCTTGCTACTATACCTCATTAAGATGAGTTTCCCTAAAGTAGTAATCATCTCACCCTTTTTGTTCTTAAGATAAAATTTCTCAAGAGAATCAAGGAAAGTCTTAGCATTTTACTCTTTTGGTAAAGAGCTCTACATGATTTCCGGAATAGAGTACTTTATGATCATAATACTCATACAATTGGATTTTTTTCATAGCTCAAAGTTTTTTTTTTAATCTTTAGTAGTACTTTCTTCCATAAGAGCAACAAGTTGGTCCTTTCTAAGTGCCAAATCAATATCCATACAACCCAGTACGATTATGGCATTCTCTTTCCAGACATTAAAGTTTGTACCTGTAAGTATAGGAAATGTACTCAGATTGGCAGAAATACTAACAGTAAATTCTGAATAGAGAATAAAATACAACCATAAATTGAATATGTTCACAACTTAAATGTCATACATTGGCATGCAATTTATTCACAAAATATACAAACATGACATAGATCATATAAACATATAAAGTAGGCTACCATCACAAGATACCTAGTGCAACATTAACAAGCCTTCTCTTGGGCCAACTCGTTAACTTGCAAGTGATATTCTCAAGTGAAATCATCAAATACTAATAGTAAATCCTCTACAACAACAAACCTTCCTTTGAGCAGATTTATTATTCACATAGAAATTGAACAACTGTCATATATTTATCGTCATATGTGTGCTTATTGTCATGCCAAATAATTACCTTCCTTTGGACTGGTAATCACTCGCATTAATAATAAACTTATAACATATTTAAATGTTAGACTAAAAAAAACTACACAACAGAGGTTACTTTGATAACTAAAGAATTTAGAGGAGAATACTCTATATTTTTTATTACTTACAATCACATAAAATAAAGCACAACTTATATAGTATCTTAGCAACAAGCTGCCAAAGAAGTAGAATCACTACGCAGTAACTTAAAGATCCCTAAGAATTAGGGATACACACGTTATTTGACTTACCTAGGAGATGTTGGATACAGCTCATCCATATCTCTTATTAAAGACAAACATAAATAGGAGAAATATTATAATAAAAGCAAAAAATATATAAAAGAGATCCTAAACCAATTTTCCACACTCCCCCTCGAGGTGGGAATAGATATTAATCATTCCTAGCTTGGGTATCATATCTTCAAACTTTACTCGAGGTTGAGTCTTAGTAAGGGTATCTGCTACTTGAGTATTGGTTGAAGTATAGATTAGTTCAAGTATTCCTTCTTCAATTTTTTTTTCATGACATGCCGATCTAACTCTATGTGTTTGGTACGGTCATAACACACTGGATTTCTTGCAATACTGATAGCTGCAAGGTTATCTTATAGGACCATTTGTAGTAACTCCCAGTTCTTTGAGTAATCAACTTAACTACATTCATTCACACATACTTAAAGCAACAACTGATTGCTTTTTACCCAGTTTCTGTACTACTTCTTGCAATAACTGATTGCTTTTTACTTCTCTATATCACTAAATTTCCCCATACATAAGTAAAGTAACTAGTTATGGATTTTCGATCTATCACAGAACCTGCCAATACCTCTACTTCTTTCTTAGAACAAGTCCTTTATCAGGAGTTATTTTTAAATATCTGAGAATTCTATACATGGCTTCTATGTTTTTTTCATTAGGATTATTCATGAATTGACTCACCATACTTCTGAGAAACCAATATCCAGTTGCATATGGGAGAGATAGATTAGTTTTCCTACTAAATATTGGTATCTACCTTTGTCAACATAAGTACTTTATTTCTTCAGACCAATCTTATGGGTAGATTCCATTGGAGTATCAACACGTTTGCATCCTAACATCCTATTATTTTTTTAGTAGATAAAGGACATATTTGCATTGAGAGACTGAAATACCAATTCTTATTCTTCCAACTTCCATTCTTAAGAAGTACTTCAGATTCTCTATGTCTTTGATTTCAAATTCTATAGCAAGAATGTTCTTCAAGTTGTTCATTTCCTCTAGATCATCACCTATTAAAATGAAATCATCTACATAGATAATAAGGATTGACATCTTTCCTTTTAAAGAACATTTTATGAAGAGTGTGTCATCTTCCTACCCTTATGAATAGCCATGTTTCTTGACAACTCTAATAAATCATTCAAACCATACTCTTGGGGATTGTTTGAGACCATATAAAGATTTCTGAAGTTTACAAACTTGTTATAGTTAGCTTTTGTCTCAAAATCTGGTTGTATCTTCATATAAACTCTATCTTCTAGATCTCCATTTAAGAAGGCATTCTTGACATCTAGTTGGAATAGAGGCCAGTCAGAGTTTATAGTTAAATATAATAGAATTCATACTATATTAAGTTTGGCTACTAGTGCAAATATTTCATGGTATTCTAGGCCATATGTTTGTGTAAAGCATTCGGCTACCAACCTTACCTTGTACTATTCTACACTTCCGTCAGGCTTGTATTTAACATTAAAAATCAATTTGTATCCCACTAGTTGCTTTCCTTATGGTAGGTTTGAAAGTTTCCAAGTTCCGTTTTTCTTGATAGCATCAATTTCTTCATAAACTGCAACCTTTCATTTAGGCTTCTTGAGGGCTTCATAAATAGTATTTGGAATTTCTATGTTGGAGAGATTTGTTATGAAGACTCGAAATTTGGGAGATAAAGCTTCATATGAGATAAACTGAGCAATAAGACGTTGAGTACATGACCGAACACCTTTTCTTAATGCAATAGGCAAATCAAGATCATCATGAGCAATTTCAATATTACTAAGTTCAAGAATACTATTACCTGGACTTGTTGAATTATGGTTTGACTCTTAGTTTTACTCAAAAAGTGTGTGATGCTCTATATCCTCTTGTGGTTTTTTTCTCCTGGAATAAACATGTAACTCAGAATTTATAGGTAGTATGCTCTTTGCATTATGTGACGGGTTCGTTGGTTCTGTTTGGAGAGAAGTTGATGTTATAGATTCGAATTAAAGAGAATTTGATGAAGTAGATCAAGGTAAGAGAGAATATGATGGAGTAGGCTGAGGACGATCCAGAAAATTGGCTATCTCTATTTGTCCAAAAATTATATTCTTGAATATTGTATTTCTCCCCCTGAACATGAGCTTTTGGATAGTATGGTTGATTTTTGAAGAAAGTAACATCTATTAAGGTGTACAATTTGCGAGTTTTAGGTGTGTAATATTTATACCCTTTTGTGTAGATGAAGAGCTAAGAAATAAGCATTTGGTTGCCTTTTGGATCAAGTTTATTTTGGTTATGGGAGTGTATATGGACAAAATAGTGTATCTAAATATTTTAGGAGGTAAGAAAGATATGATTCAGCTATGTGGATAGCTTTGGAGGAGTGTTTGACTAGGTGTTTGGAATTTCAGAATCTAAGAAGGCATTTAATTTATTATGTAGGCTACTGTAAGAACTACTCCCCCAGTATTGTTTAGGAACATTCATAGAGAACATAAGAGATCTTGCAACCTCAAGGAGATGTCAATTTTTTCTTTCTGCAATTCCATTCTATTAGGATGAATCAATACATGAGCTTTGTTGCATCATTCCTGTTGAAAAATCCATTTTTCCATTTTGACTATGCAGCCAATGGCTTCTTCCAAAACCCCGGTAGGTAGTCTTCTATCTTACTGTCTTGTTTGTTTATCCATTCTTTGTACTGATCGCATTTTCAATGTCATCGCAGATAATAGGGATCGACCAGGACTCTCCAGTGCCCAGCTCGCAAGAGTGTATGCAATCAATGAGCTTCCAGTTGAAGAATTTAACTGGAAGGTTTTAGGCACGTCGAAGAACCTGGTCGCTTGCGGTCTGATACCAAAGGGTGCCGCATTCCCAGACCCCCCGGTTATCTCCTCTAGACCGGCGAGCTCGAAGAAGAAGCCCAAGAAGAAGTTTGACTTGGGTGCCTCGTCCTCCAGAATAAGAAAAAGGAAGGCACCAACCACACCACCTCGCTCAGAGCCCTCGTCGCCAGAGACCGAATCCCCACCAGCTCCTCAACCAGCTCCCCAGGAAGAAGGTAATCGCACGCTTATTCTAACCCTTTATATTTTGTTTC
>JXTB01000469.1:90561-130661 GCA_002914805.1 Parasponia andersonii
TGACGCTTGATCCGCTACTTCTGGCAGGTGAACCATCATTGTGCGGGACGTCGCCTCTTTTGCTGCGAGTTTCAGCGAGTTGTTGTAACAAGTCCTCGCATCATACTGGTTTCCTCGCACCTCGCCTACACCATGTTGGGTTGGGAACTTCATCGTTAAATGATAGATCGAGGTGACAGCTCGAAGTTCCCTTAATGTTGGTCTTCCTAGGACAGCATTAAAGGCAGATGGGCAATCTACTACCAAAAACTGGGTCATTACTGTTGAAACCCTCGGGAAGGTCCCAATGCTGACCATCAGTTCGATCATGCCCATAGGCATCAGGCTGTCTCCAGTAAAACCGTAGAGCAGAGTGGCGGCAGGCTTCAGATCGCTCTCATTTAATCCCATCTTTTTGAAGGCGTCGAAGTACAGGATGTCCACAGCACTTCCGTTGTCGACCAACACTCGCCACAACTGTGTGCTTCCACAGTTGATTTTTATGACCAGAGCGTCGTTATGTGGGTAATGGACTTCCCTTGCATCTTGCTCTGTGAAGGTAATATCCATTTCCGGCACTCGCTGAAGCTTGCATGGTCGCTGGTCAAGGTGCATAACGTTGGTCAACGGCTGCTGTCGAGCTTCTCGTGCGTATCTATCCTGTGCCCGCTTGGAATCTCCTCCGACATGCGGTCCTCCAAAAATAGTTCGCACCTCACGGTGAATTTCTGGAGGTCGTTGTTGGTCTTCTTCTCGCCTTTCCTCGCTCTGTTTGGTATATTGCTGCAACCGTCCCTCTCTAATTAGCCTCTCGATTTCATCTTTCAGGGCGAAGCAATCATTAGTATCATGTCCAATATCATTATGATACCGACAGAACTTGTTGGGGTCGCGCTTTGCCCTGTCTCGCTTCATCAGTCCCGGTTGACGGTATCGCTCCTGTTGGTTTGTGACCGCATAGATATGATCTATGGGAGCGTTTAACTCGGTGTGGTTGGTGAACCTCATGGGAGCCTTTGAAGTCTCCTGCCTTTTAGGCCTAGGCTGATTTTCGTTAGCCTGTTCATTGTTCCTCTTATTCTTCTTATTGCTGCTGTTGTCGGTGATGACTGCAACCTTTGCCGCATCTGTCTTTCCTCCTTTTTTGGTCTTTCGAAGATTCTCACGGGAAGACTCTAACCTTAAATGTCGACCAACTCTTTGGTAGAAGTCTTCGAGAGTTCTACATTCTCTTTCAAGCAATTCCTCCCAGAGTTTTGTTTCTGGTCGCACCCCAGCCATCATAAGAGTAAGAACTCCTCCTTCAGGGGGGTTGTTGACCTTTGCTAGCTCTGTGGTGAATCGGTTGAGATAAGACCGTAGAGTCTCCTCTGGACCTTGTCAGATTGCAGATAAACTAACGAGCGGAACAGTGAAATTCTTTGCGGCTTGAAATTGCCTTAAGAACGCCGTCTGCAGTTGTTGCCAGGATGAAATCGAACCGGGTTTGAGCCCTCGGAACCACTTCTTTGCCGCTCCTGAGAGTGTTACAGCGAAACATCTACAGTGCCCATGATCACTAACCCGATGAAGCTCCATCAGGTCGCTGAAGTGATCCATATGATCCTATAGATCAGTCTTTCCATCAAAAGTATTGATGGTAGGAAGTCTGAATCCGGTAGGAAGGGCTGCAGCTCGAACTTCCTCGCTGAATGGCGACTGGCGATACCCATCAGCGAGCTCATCGTCCCAGCCAGCAAGTGCATCTAATGTGATCCGTAAATTGTGAACGTCGACGTTCAGAGGAAAAGCATCATTCCTTGCTGGTGGTATGAGCGACCTTTGTTCGTTATCTCGTTTCGCAGCGGGCTAGTCTGGCAGGGTCTCCTGCGTCCTGTGAGAGGAATCCAGTGGCATAGTGCGACGAGACCGGCTGTGGTCGCTATGATGCGATACAGATCGATCATGGCCAAGTCGTCGCTCCAAGTACTGCCTTAGGTCAGCAGGATCTTGTCGTGACTCCCTGCTGATTCTTTCGAAGACACTTCTCGATGATCGTCCCTGTTCGCTGCTCAAACGATCCTGGTTGTTGTTGGATTTACGGAAGGTTGTGTACGACCACGGTTCGTACTCGAACTCTCCGTACGAGACTCTAGAGACAAGTCTGCGACCTTACCTTTCCCTTTGGAGGTGCGTTCCTCATGGTGCTCCTGCTGAGTTCTTGGCTGGTCGCGTCTTCTCGTCTCGAGAATCTGTATTCCCTTCGCAGGTAATTGAGCAGGACGTTCTTTGGGACGTTCGTGTTGTGGTGGAGTCACCATCTGCCCTTCAGCAAGTCGTCGCAGAGTGTCGTTGATCTGGTTTGTGATTTGTTGAAGGTTCACGAGCGTTTCCTCCATGCGATCCTGTCTTTGGGACATGTTCTCTGTTGCCGTCATAGTAGGTTGATCCAGAGCAGGGGTCGCCTGTGTAGCAGCAGTACTCTGAGGTTGATTTTGGCTAGTCCCGGCGGCTCTGGTGGTGTTTCTGGTGTTTGCTATTATTGAAAGGGTGGAATTTGACAAAGATTTCTGCCGGAATAGCCCTCCTTCTAGCACCAATTGTTGATGGAGGTTTTATCAACAATAAATTTATAAAGAATCAAGAGATGTGGCTTGTGTGAATTGAAATTATAATCAAAGCAAATAAGGAGAGAGGGATTTATAGTGGTTCAGCCCCAAAAAAGATGAGCCTACGTCCACTGTTTTCTGACTATTTTATGAATAATGATGAACACTCAAGGTTACAGTTTTATCTGGGAATCGGAAAGACTCAAAAACTATTGAAGAATATTAACGCCTTAGACTACCCAAACTTGAATTTGCTCTGACTTCTATTATCTGTGACTTGTTTCTGCCCAGAACTTGATGTGTATTTTTCCGGAATATAGAGCCCCTTTTATATAGATCATAGTGACCTTATGTCCCTAGGTTCCTTATGTCTCTAGGATCCTAATTGAATAAACGGGTAATTATACAATTGGGTAACATACAAAAATAATTGGATAACTATTCAAAACGGATAACTAGTTAATCATAAATAGGAATCTTCAGTTTCCCTTTCCTTGTAGGTTTCTTCCATAGCGTTTACTGGTTTCCCTCTTCTTATAGGTTTCCTTTATAGTATTTGCGTGTTTCCCTCTCCTTATAGGTTTCCTGTTTGTTAAGGCAAACTGCACGGGGAAGGTTGCACAAAAACCTGCGGAAGAGGTCGCATATAACCATCACGAAAGAGGTCGCATATAACCTTCGCAGAGGAGGTTGCACATAACCTACACGGAGGAGGTCGCATATAATCTTTATGCGACCTTAGGATTATCTTGAAAATAATTTCCAAGTATTGAGTTGAAATACTCTTTGGCATTATCTAATCTAAACATTTTAACTTTTATTTGGAATTGTGTTTGGATCATAGAGCTGAATGTTTGAAAAATAGTTTTCGCTTTTGACTTTTTGTTCATAACGTATATCTAGGTTATCCTAGTGTGATCATCAAATGATATAAACTATCTATTCTCAAAAATATTATTGATTCTAGAAAGACCCAAACTGTCACTATGAATCATGATAAATGGTTGTGATGGTTTATATCCTTAAATTGGGTAATCATTTCTAGTAAGCTTTGATAGTTGACACATCTCACAATGTAAAAAATTGGGATCAATATTGAGAAATAAAGTTTTGGATATCCCAATCTAGAATGCCATAGCTAGATAATACCCTTATTATTGTTTATAGTAGGAAAAGCAGAAAATAACACATTACTACTAGCAGTTTGAGTTTGTCTTCTATGATAAAAAGCTTTAAGGATATAGAGTCATGCACTTTCTTTAGCATTGTTAATCAGCCTTCTTGATTCGAGTCCTTAAAAATACAATGGGTGAAAGAAAAATTAGTAACACACTTTAAATCTCTTGTAAGTTTGCTAATAGACAGCAAGCTATAATTTAGATTTGGAACCAATAATATTGATATGTGGACTAGATTTTTAGAGATAATTATAGTTCTTGTACCAACAACCTTTGATAAAGAGCCATCAGTAATTTTCACCATAAAATTCTCATTACAAGGGCTATAATCACAAAATAATGATGCATTACCCATCATATGGTCAGAAGCCCCAGAATCAATTACCCAAGAGTAGTTTTTCTCTAATTGAGTACCCGGAGCAGTGTATGAAATACCTTATTGAGCAATTGAAACAGAGGCTAAATTTGGCCCAGCTGAATTTGAGTTTGTTGGATTTGATTGCTGGCTAAACAATTTTTGAAGGAGTTCAAATTGTTCCTTGTTGAATGGGTTGGTTTCAGATGCAGAGTGTGGCTTCTCTCCAACAGCCACATATCTTCAGCTCTCGTGAGGCTTTAATTCTGGATGTAGTCTCTAGCACTTTACCTTTGTATGCCTTGGTCTCTTACAGCAATCACACCATAGTCTTCCTAGTCTTCTAGCACGGTTGTCTAGTCTTGGCTTGATGGTGCTTCGAGTGACAAGTGCAGAGGCTTCATTTGGATTGGTCATAGATGTATTGGGATTGCCCAGCATTACTTTCTTCCTCTAGTTCTCTCTCCTAACCACTGAAAATGCCTCTCAGATTGTGGGTAGATGTTTGACACTGAGAACTCTTCTCCTTACCTCATCAAGGTGCTTTTTCAGTCCAAACAAAAACTTAAAAATTCTTTCTTTTTTAACAGCCTTTTTATATTTAAGGTTACATTCAGTAGAACCAAATTTTGTATCCGCAAACACATCAACTTGTTGCCAATATTGATTCAAAGTATTGTAATATTGAGTAACAGAATATTCAACATCACATATTGTGACCATTGAGAGTAGTTAAAGCCATTTTCAACTTGAGTCCAGTGATCGGCAAAACAGCGGCAGCCCCTTTAGATCTACTAGTTTGATTTGAGATGATAGTTTCTAGGTTGAATGTCACCTCAGAAGCCAAGCCTTCAATGTCTGTAGCCATGCCACATCTTGTCATTTGAAGGTTTTCAAATATACTCTGTTTAGGAATCAGAAAACAGAGCACAACATGGTACTGAAGTGGCCCAAGAGAAGTAGGCAGAATAACAGGAAAACATCAACGATGAAGGCTGAAGAAAAAGAACCTCAATTCTTCTCTAATACCATAAAGAATTTAGAGAGGAATGCTTTATATTTTTTATTACTTACAATCACATAAAACAAAGTACAAGTTGCATAACATCTCGGCAACAAGCTGCCAGAGAAGCAGAATCCGCAGTAACTGAAAAATCCCTAAGAATTAAATATACACATGTTATTTGACTTATCTAGAAGATATGAAGATATTGGATACAGCTCATCCATATTTTTTATCAACAATAGACATAAATACGAGATATATTATAATGGTTACTAATCTACAAGTTTTTTTTTTCCTATATGCATATGTTAGGTCATATTTTAGCCATAGTTTATCGTGATAGTCTAATAGCTATAATAAGATGCATGCAAAAAATATATTATTAATTTTATTTTTTTTATTTTTTATTATTAAAAAAATATATATGATAAATTTTTATTGGTCAAATTGATATATATGCAGTAAAAAAAAATACCTACTAGATTAGTTCCTTATCATAATAGAAGTAGAAAAATACAAAAGAGATCCTAAACCAATTTTCTATAGTAACATGTTACTTTATCGTGTTTAATCTAACATACAAGACAAATGGTGTAAAGAAAATTGATCGAAATGTTCGAAAATCGACTAAAAATAGCTGAAAAACTAAATTTTTCTTTATTGTACGAATCGGTCGATCGATTTTGCTCTTTAGGTCAACCAATCAGTCAATCGAAAACCACAGAGACAAAAATGGTTTTCGGCAACTTTTGGCTGATTGAATTTGACAGAATCCGAATTATCAGATTCGATCTTTCTAAAATTAGCTCATCACTTTATCAACTCTAAACTAAATAAAGTTTTCAACGGACAAAGTGTAGGTCATTTTAGTCCTTAATAGGTCAAAAATGGTTCGAAATTCCATGATTTAAGTAAAAAATGACTGAGATCTACCCAAAAGACCCGAAAATCCTAAGTTAAGTCAAATTCACCTATGCTGATTTTCAAGCATCGATCGACTGATTCTGCAAAACGTAGAAAAATATGGTAAATTCTATATTCAATATTTCAGCTACATCAAAAAAAACCCAAAAATGATGTTTCATGCCCCAAATCAATAATATAAACAATCCAAAAGCTGAAACCTAATCAAATACTCAGAATATCATGTAAAATCATACATTATAAATGTATAATCTAAACTCTAGAAATCCATATAGGTATATATTACGAAAACTACAGACATGCATGAAATCCCCCTTTGATACTGCTTGTTAAGATGAACATAGGATTGCAATTACCAAATACAAACCTTAGATCATTCATGCAAAACTGATAGGTTATGATTTATTAAGTATAACTGAGTCTATTGCAGATGATAATAATCTGAATGGTGGAATTGAAGGCAGAAGAGATAAATGACGAATAGTGATGCCTGAGGGTTTGGTCTTCTACTCAACCTAGTCCCTAAACCTAAAAGAGAATGAGCGTATGTGGGAAAGATAGTGGGGACTATAACTTAATATTTTCTTTAAGTAGTCCTATGTTGGGTATCCTCTATCACACCCAACTAAATAACTAGCAGGGTATCTACATTAGTATCTATACTCAGTTAGATATTCTGATTCAATCCTATTAAAGCACTTATTAAGTATGCTTAAGAATAATATGGCGCAATATAAGAAATAGAATTTCCTAATAAGAAATGCATAGTTAAGCATTTGTTGCAATCTGAATTCACTTGTACTTGAATTCTCTTTCTAATTTTTGTCCCACCAATAGTATTAAGCCACATCACATAAGTTAATAATTTTGAGTACATTAGAGCAAACAAAATGCACTCAACCACGTTTGCAAAGGGAAAAATTTAAGTAAATAGACTTATAACTAAGTTTCTATAAGCCCATGATCTGCCACTATCATGTTTATGGTAAAGTTCTTCTCCTCTTTGATACCATAGTAATAGCCAAAGCTTCACAAACAATCACGCTGACTTTCTTCATTTTTCTTCCCTAGTAATTTCATTAAATCAATACTATATTCTTGTCACATATACTTTGACGAGATAAAACCCAGCAATCTCGAAAAGCTAGGCTCAACTAGAGAAACTAAGCCACATTTGACCTAACTTGAATTCACGACATAGTCCTTCAAATAGCCAAAACTCCACTTAAGGTACAAACAACAAGTACTTAGGAATTTATCATAGATGGAACTTCAGGCCCATTTTGATGATACATGGAAGACCCTTTGGTTGTGGGATTTTAAACTTAAAATTAGAACATCATTCCTATAATTATTAATTTTCTCTTAGAGGCCATCTAATGAGCATTATGTAGGAACGATTGCGCTAACATTTTTTTTTTCACTTAAGAAACTTATCTAATCAATTTTCAGTCTGTTTGCTGTGTAGATCCTGGATTCTATTGTCTTCATTTTGCATCGTTATCTAAATTTCTTTTATTATTTTATGAATGTTTATAATTTTTATAGTTTTCTGTTTTATTTTGTTCTTTTTTATATATAGATTTATGTAAAGCCTAGCAATAACAGCCGTTGAGTTCAATTTTAATATAATATCAAGATCGTTTTCACTTAATTAATTCTCTCTAACAAGTTTGAAATTAATAATGTGATTCTTTGTCTTACTTGTAAAAGCTTCCACTATATCAGGAAAGATAGAGAGAAAAATGACTCTTTTATGTTTGATAGAGGCAAAAGAGGTACAAAATCCCCTGGTCTTTTCCTAGGAGAATTAAGAAAAGGAATTGGGCAAATTACCCTCTTGCCCCTTTGACAGTTACGGGATATACATTTTGCTCGAATAAAATTGATCACATTAGAATACTTTGCCATAATTTGCCCCAGCTGTTCGCATTAGAATATTTTGTCCCAAAATTGACAAAAGTATAATATCACTTTACCTAAAATGACATAATCACTACGTTACTGGTTTTCTTTTCCAGTACACTTGTATGCATCCTCAATTAGCTATTATATATCCTTCATTGCTTCTTTAAACTCAGGAATATTTGATTTTTTTTTCGTAGTCTTCAATGGAGCAAAGTGATACAAGTTATTTTTGCCAATTTTACGGCAAAACGTGCCAAAATCAATAGTCTTGGAACAAAGTACAACACTAAACAAAAGTCAAAAGTTAAGGAGCCATTTTGTTCATAAGAATATGAAAAATTCGATTTCTACTATTAATATTTTTTCCTAATTAGTTGTTCATAAACAATATAAGATTTTACATAGGCCCTAGAGGGTAATTGTGTCAATAACCACCAAAGTCTAATTGAGGAGACATTTTTCTCCTAAAGTTCATCTAGGATTAAAAATTAGTTTAGACCAATAATTTAAAATCCAAAATGTAATCCGTTTTATCTTTAAATTCTTTTTTTTTTATCATCTTACTCCAAATTCATTTACCAATTATCTCACTTCTTTCCTTTGTCCTAGTTCTCTCTCCTATCAAACACAAACCTTAATTGCTATAAAACAAGAAAACTCCCATTGAAAATGCAAAATGATAAAATTTTACCCCAAAAAAAATCAATCTCGAAGGAAAGAAAAGAATAGAAAAGAAAGCCTCTTGTACTTATTCGGAGTTTTTCTTGCAAGGAATTAAAAAAGAAAAAGAAAAGCTTTATTTGTACTTTTATTTACAACATAAAAGGAAAAAAAAAAGGGTAGAGACGGTAGATTACTTAGAAGGTGACAGTGTTTTTTCTATTAAAAAAAAATTAAAGATTGTGCTCTTTATAATTACAAGGGCGAACCGTGACATCTAAAATGCATTATTTTTCACTCCAAAAAGAAAAATAAATAAAATGAATTATTATTTAGTCATTGCTGGAAACCCGGAGAATGTGGCTTAATCGTTAGTTAAGATAGAAACAAACTCAATTAAAATGGAAAAAAATAAAAGCGAATTCAGGTTGATCTCGTACAAGGAATATCACAAAAATATCTTGGCAGAAAGGTCGCTGCGTTGACGCTCGTGAAATGAAATGTCAATCACTTAAACGATATATGCTCGTAATATTCCGTCAATATGCGTGTACTAATAATATTTATTTAGCAACTTGTTGAAAATCCAATAATTTAAAAAACCCCAAATGCAATAATATCATATAATTTTCCTAGCCATATTAACGTTGGAATTTTATAAAAGATTATGTTAGGTATCTAACTTAGTTTATTAAACTCATGCATCAAGTGAGTTTTTGCCTACAATTAATAATAATATTAAAATAATTTTGCAAAAGTACAAGCTCACTTTAACAATATATATGTTATGGCAAGATAACCTTACTTGAAATTTGGATGCCTAGTTGGACCAGTTTGATACGAAATTAATTCGAATTGAAACGATTAAGTAATTTTTTAATAAATTATATTAAATAATTATTTTTTAAAAAATATTTTTTCATAAATTTTTTGTAGATAAAATAAAAAACATAAAGATAATGAATTAGTTTCTCTTACTATAGTAAAACTTAATTAAAAAAAATCGAGTAAATTAATAATTATATTATTTATATACGTTTTGACTGATCAATATGCACGGTGTTTTCATTAAACAGGTAACACGTAGATTAACCTATTAAGAATACGAGTTCATTAGGTTAAATACGACACGATACAAATTGTCACCCCTAAATTGTTGTATTTATCTTCTGTTATTAATCTCTTAACTAGATTAGGAAACCCTAGGCATCCAAGCTTGACTTAAATAAGGGGCTTGAATAAATTATTTTCGATAACTAAGTATTCAAACGAAAACTCTATTAAAGTATAATTATAGTTAATTATAGTGACACATACCATTAATTAAGCTGAACCATGTATACTTACATGTATTTCATAATTATTAATTATTGCAGTTTCGTTTATCTTTGTGATCAATTTCTATTCAATTTCTATCTATGGATTTGGTTATCTTTCTTGTGTTGAGGAAATCTCTTTCAACAAATACCACATTATTTTTTTGATACCCCATAGGGAACAAAATAGAAATTGTAAAAGGATAGCAAATTATACGCCTAATTATGTTGGAATTTAAAATAAGGAATTAGCACCCAAGATCTACAGCTAACAAATCTAACAATTTAAGGACTAAAACAAAATATAATGAAGGACCAAAACAAAATTTTCTTCTCGTTAACTTATGATGAACAAATTAAAGGTTATAATTGTTGGCCCCGTTTGGGGGTAAGATTATGAGAAGGGACTGAACTTTTTTATCTAGTCCTATATTTGGGTCTTTTGATAGAAGGACAAAAGAGTCTAACCTCTAAAATAGTAATCCTCCTATGAGACTAAATAGTTCTACTTAGAACTTGAGTTTATTTAGTCCCAAGGATCATGATTTTTTTTTTTTTGCAAAATTATTTTTTTGGATAAAATATTTTTTTTATCTTTTATCTTTTTTTTTTTAAATAAAGAAAATGCATATCCCATTTTTTAAAAAAATTAAACATATAATAATTATTAAAACTAAAATTAAAAATATTTATGTTATTTAATTATTGTTTAATTTCTTCTCTCCAATCTATGAAATATATCTTCTTATTTCACAAAAACAAAAGAATATTATGAAAATTGTATTAATAAAATTTGTATATGTATTTATGCTCGAGTCGTATGTTATATCAAACATAATACAATACTAAATAGTTCAATCTAATTTAATTCAATCTAATTCTTGTTATTAATTCAATTAAATCTAATCTAATCTAGTGTATCAAACAACCCTCAGGAATTTGATAAAATGACGGAAATGCAATAAGAGCATAATCTGTATAGATACTTAAAAGTACTAGATGTTAGATCTCTTAAGACTCTCGACACAAAGTCATTGCAAAAAGTCTCTTAAATCTTCCATTAAACTTTACAATAGTATTAATCTATATTTACTTAACACATAAGAACGAAGAAGATCGAAGCTATAATATTTTTTTTTTCACTTATATGCTCTTTAAGAGGATTTTGAGGTATGGATACATTGAATGTCTTAAATGTTCATATTATAAATATTTAAATATAATACAATTTCATACTCGAAAATGTGCACTATTAGTAGACAAAAATTTCTTCCTTTGAAAAGAAGCCAATTGAGTGGTTAAGTAAAACCCCCTTAAGCATTTTAAGTTATACAACCAATTATTTTGCGGCCAATTTACTTATTTATTGTGCAAGTGATGGAGGCAATTAAGGATAAAATAAATTAATGTGAGTGGGAAAATTAAAGTGGATGGACCGCCAGCTCTCAATCTGGGGTAGACTTGGGATGTGTGTAAGAATAAAAGAACCCAATAGGAATATGCTAATGGATCTCTTTCTACTTTCCTCCATCTTAAAATTTTCCAACACATTTTTGGGATTTGGTTTTAAATTGTTTTTTAGAAGCATGCACGATTTTTTTACTACCCCTATTTGAATACCTATTTCGCTCTGAAATTATATCATCATGTAACGTGTATGAAGGTAATTTATTATATTAGTGGCTAATTAGTTTTTATTTCATAGGACAGAATATTTGATTGCCTGAGAAACTGAGAGACATAATAGATTATCATTTTATTGAATATGGTCTGTATTATACTACTAATAGTTAGAGAGACGTGTATCTCATCATGACTCATGGTATAAAATCTAATTATCGTGTGGATTAAACATGCAATCCTATTGTACTTATCACGTCTTAAAATAGATAATATTTGTGAAGAGAAAAAATGTAGAGTTAGGAATAATATTCAATAAATGATATCTAATACATATTTTATTCATACCATATTGAAAAGGATTCGAAAAAAACAAAAGAAACTTAAAATCGTGTTTCACTAATACACGAATTTAGCATTCACCACAAAATTGATAAAGGAAAAATAATAATAATAACCGTAGTCTTTTCTTAATGCAATAATAACCATAGACGTACTTATGAAGTATATTTTTACTAACTTATTACTGTAATAATAAAGTCAAGGTCTCTTTGCCACATCAAATCCATCAAAAATATATATATAAAATTTTGAAACAAAGAAACCTAGAGCTTTACAATCTTTTCCCTTATTTTTTTAATATATTATTAACTCTAATGGTCTATTTTAATCCTCTAGGTTAAACATATATATATATATGGGCACTAATTCGGTAGGTATTTTTTTTTTCTATGTATAAATATCAATTTGATCAATGAAAATTTAACATGTACATTTTTTTTATTATGAAAAGTAAGAGAGAGAAAGAGCATTAATGATGTACGTCTTTTTATGTATTTCATTATAACTATTAAATCACATGGTGATCCAAGCTAAAAAAAAATACTTATAAAGAAAAAAAATACCTATTACATTGGCAACCTATATATATATATATATGATAAGGTACTTCAAGCTGTATTTAAAAAATATTAATGAAAATTAAATGACCAATTTACCTGGACGGTGAAAGTGACACGTTGATTCCAAGTCAAAGAATATCCCAAACACGGATCCGAATATTGTCTAATCCTAGCCCTTTAATTCCTACCAATAACCTTAAAATTTGTTTTTATCTTCTATTTTAGTGGGAAAAAAACATTATAATTCTTTTAGAGATAACAGTTAGAAATAAGTTATATTTCTATAATTTTAACTTTATTTTTTAAAAAAATTATAGTTTGACATTTTAAATATCTCTGAATTTATACTTGGGGTATAAAATATTTATTAATTTTTATACAAAACATAAATTTGTAGAGATTTAAAATAAAATTCAAAATAAAAATATTATTAAAATAATTAAATTTATAAAAAATGNATGTACAAACTCGGCCCATCCGGCCACGTTCATTTGCTTGTTCAATTTTTATATTGCCATATATGCCCTTCCAGTACTTTTGATTGGCATAAGTGACACGCTGGCAGTGAAAGAGCTCACCAACGCACATAACTTAGTTTTTTTTTTTTTTTTTTTCTTTTCCTTGAAAAAAAAAAAAATAGAATCGCTTTCTCAAAAACGTATAATGGATATTCCAAAACGCCTTGGAATTATACCATGCGTCATAAATGAGCAAAATCCCAGCTCCACTCTCAACTCAGCTCGGCTCGGCTAAACTTATCTTAGTCATAGCTTTCAAATCTTAAAAACTTGAAAAAGGAGGAAAAAAGAAATCTGGTTTTACTATATTATTTAAATGAGGTTAAAATAAACAAAATATCTTCTATTAGGATTGGAACTACCTTTCTTTGTCAAAATAAAGCTATATAATAAGTTAATAACCAAATGCTGAAACATCAACTATTCAATCATTGATTGATGGGTCACTAGTAAACTAAAACCTTGCCGAATTGGGCATAAACCATGAGTAAAATAAATAAACAAATGGCCCTTTTTGTTATCAAATTTTTTGGCCTTTGTTTGTGTTGTAATGGATTTTACTACTATTCTTTAGCCATTGGCATTTGGGGGAAAATTATGTGATTTTGTGCTATATATAGATAAAGACTTAAGTATGTTTTGGACTATAAATATGTAGAAGAAAGATTTATTAGTTCTCTTTACACATAAACTTATCTTATTAAATATTAGATTTCAATTTATCATACAAAATGAGTCTGATTATTTAATTGCCTTTTTCATGTACATAATCACTTATAAAGTGTCATAACTTCTTTGACAGTTACAAATAATTAATAATTTGTTTGACAAGTACTTATGTGTTAATTTTATGCGAGTTAGAATTATACGATTCTTTGCAATTGGGGACGTAAAGATAAATAGTTACTTAAGCTAGTATAGCACAATTAATTGAAACAAAAATGAATAAATACTAGGGGCCTTTGAAAGAAAAATAAACTATATATTAAACGGAGGTATATTAGAAAAAAAAAAAAAAAGAAATACTTAAAGCCTAAAAAAAAAAGAACACCGTGAGTGGAAGCGTCAAGCATATGTCCCCACTCGCCCCATACATATCCGTCCTTGCATGTAATATTGCTAATGTCTTTTTATTCTGTATTACTAATCAAGTTGAAGCATATACCATAATAAATAATTGTGGTTTTTGAGATTCATGTTAAAAGAAGAAAAAGTTGAAGAATTGAACTCTCTAAATATATCTTAGAAAGTGTGAGTGACAGAGTGGCGTTCCAACTACCACCCACTATTTGTATGTATTTTCTTTAAAAAAAAAAATCAATAACTTTACTGGTCCCAAAATTAGTACATTGCTAAAGTATTATTTTTAGTTCTTAAGATTTTAAAAATTTTCTTTTTGGTGCTTATACTATATATTGTTCATTTTAGTTCTTTTTAATAGTTATCATTAAATATTTAACCCTAATGGATGAAAATGAAACTCTTAAATTTTAAGGGATAAATTCTAAAGTTAAATTTTGTGTGCAATTACTATTTTTTCCTAAAATTAAGTGTAAGATTAATAAAATAAGTGTCTAAGGACTAATGTAACTCACTTCTAATAGTTTATTGACAATTTTTTTTTTACCAAAACAGGACAGCTCTTAGCTAGAGATCAGCAACTAATAAGAGTGATAATTATTAAGTGTGTGGTAACAGAAGTGGAAATCAGGCTGCTAATGAAATAGAATTGGCTCAAACCCTTTCAATTCATGAGAGCGAAAAAATAATAATCATTTTTTTTTATTTTTGGAAAAAAAAAAGAAAAATACATAATCTCCAAGTGTCCAAGTTTTTCCAACCAAGAAATATCCAAAAAAAAAAAAATGTCCGCATTTTCGAGTCGGCTCATTGGCTTCCTGAGCGTTTAAAGGGAGGACAGGCCCAGGTTCGCACGAGAGAGAAGAGAGCGAGCCTCGAGCCATTCCAAAATCGACACTACCCCACGTGTCCATATTAAAGCACCAAAAACAAGAAACAAAATAAATTCAAACTTTAAAAATAAATAAAAATCTCAATCTCTCACTCTCAAAAGGAATAAAACCCGAAATATACCCTTCCAAAACAAAGGATATTCCAATAATAACCCTCGAATATTCTGTCCTTCACAGTTATATCTCCCTTCCGACCTCCCCACCCTCTTTCTCCTCCTCCTCCCACCTCCCACCTTCTTTCCTTCCTTCCCTCTTCAGCACGTTTTCTCGCTTTTTCCTTCTCTTTCCCGGGAAACAAACACTTTTTTTTTTCCTTTAAACAAAAATAACAATTTACATCTGTAGATATATATATATAGAGAGAGAGATGAAGTTTGGGAAGAGCCTGAGTAACCAGATTGAAGAGACCTTGCCGGAATGGCGAGACAAGTTTTTGTCGTACAAGGACTTGAAGAAGAAATTGAAGCTTATTGAGCCTAAGGCCGCCGGCTCCGGCGCCGGAGAGAGGCCGAGTAAACGGCCCAGAGTCGAGGCCTCCGGCGATTCCGCGGCGGCGGTGGAGGCCGGAGATAAGGAGAATATGTCTAAGGAAGAGATTGATTTCATTTTGTTGCTGGAAGATGAGCTCGAGAAATTCAATACCTTCTTCGTCGAGAAGGAGGAAGAGTATATTATCAGACTGAAGGTAAAGCTTTCTTCTACTATATATTTCTTTTAATTTTCTTTTAAATCTGTATATGTATATGTATATATATGTATATATGTTTGTACATTATATATTCTCATGGAATAGCTTTGGATCTGTTTGGTTGCTGAGAAAATTCTTAAATCGAAGAAGCATCTTATTATTTCTTTCGGTGGGAGTACGATTATCACAAAAAGAGAATTTAATTAAAGAAAAAGAAAAAGAAAAAGAAAATCCTGATGACGTAATATATCTAGCTAGCTATTATGTTATTTTTATTTTTTTTATGAGCTAAGTAATTGATTTAACAAAAAGATAAATTACAGTAACAATTTTCCTATTTCTATGAGCCTAATTAGTGAATTAATTAACAAAAAGATACATATGACAACAATAATATTCTTCCTTAAAAAGTTGATAATTAGAATTTTCGAAATTTTGATTTGATTTATTTTTTGGGGGGCAAAAGTCAAGCTGATAAGCTATGCCGTTTCTTTACCTTAAATTGGTTATTGGGATCCGGAGGTTTTGGTAGATTACTAGATATGAAGCTTAAAATGCGCCTCTCTGAGCATGGTAGTGCGCACTGCGCACATGGAGTCTGTTTGTCCTCGTCTCTAGCGACGGTCAGTTAACCTGTTTTTTTTGTTTTGGGGCGTAGCCCAACTATTATTTTTTGTACTTTTTTACGAAAATGCCACTGTCCCTTAATTTATCTGCCAGCTGGTCCGCAGAACAGTGTACGTACGATATAGGATTTCTAATGAATATTCCGTTAACATAACGTGAGCAAAGGGACTCGCCAGTCGTTGTGGGGGCAGGACGAGTTAACTCGTTGCATAACTCGGTACCATTGTTTTCGGTCCCATTAATACATATATTACATATATACCTTTACTTGGTTAAAGGGTAATTCATACATGCAGTCAGTAACTTGATGTTTAACTCTGTTATTGTTTTACTAAATCAGAACTTGATTATCATATTATTCTGTGATTGGAGTGAATGAATTAAGTTAATGACAGTTTTATGCTTAATTATATTCCTCCGCGTTATGAAACAGGGTGGGCTTCTTTAGCCACATCTGTTCTTGGATAATATAGTAACGCGTTCCATTTGGGCACACTTTTCAGTTTTGTACAATTTTAAATGATGGGTGACTCTTGAATCCATATATTTCTATCCCACTATTTTTTTCCTCTTAACATTTTGATTTGGAAGTTTTTTCGTAGAGATTATTTATTTTATGTTACATGTTTTTTCGTTAATTGATTCGTTTGGAGTTTGACAGTTCTTTGATTTGTTCTTGGAATGCAGGAGTTGCAAGACAGGGTGGCAAAGGCTAAGCCTCACAGTGAAGAGATGCTGAAGATACGCAAGGAGATTGTGGATTTCCACGGCGAGATGGTTTTGTTGGAGAATTACAGTGCTCTTAACTATACTGGTACTAGTTCATGCCTTTCTTGCTCTTAAAATATGGTGTCGTCACGTGTCACACCGGTCATTTTCCTTTGTATACTTAGAACTTTAATAGAAAGGAAACCTCCCTAGTTAACAGAGGAACATATGAAGTTGTTTAAGAAAATGATTTCAATCTACTGTGTGTTGATACATGTTAGTATCTGAACAATGGCATATAGTATGTGATACATATTTAACTAAAAAATACAAACTCGAAAGGAAATCCTATTTTTAGCGAGCTTACTTAGGATTTAGGAATGATCATTTTTCTATTAAGCAATGAAGGTATTCTGTACTCTGGTTTCCTTTTTGAGCTTCGGAGTCTCCGAAAATGAAGATGTTGCATTTGGGTAGTAATATTTTCATATCAGCCTCGCATGCTTTAGTCTAGATATATTTATGAGAAAAAGAAGTCTTCTTATGCTTTTCGTCTGAGTACAAGTCCCACATTCGTTGCCCAGAACTTCTGATAATCTTGGTGATACTAAAGACCTTCACACTGCTGAGAATTTGTTTCAATTATCACTAAAAAGTAGCTTCAGAGTCTAATTAGAATTTGGTCGAAAAACAAGAATCTTTAATGTTGAACTTACCCTTTTTTCTAATGATTAACAGGACTGGTAAAGATACTGAAAAAGTATGACAAGAGAACAGGTGCTCTCATTCGCTTGCCCTTCATTCAAAAGGTCCTACAGCAGCCTTTCTTCACCACTGACTTGCTCTACAAACTCGTGAAAGAGTGCGAGACAATGCTCGATCAGCTCTTCCCCACCATCGAACAGCCAGCCTCTACTGAGGCAACTGCCTCTACCACTGCCACTGCCAATGACGAAGGGTGTGATCCTACAACTTCTGCGACTTCAAAGGACGAAGGATCTCTCAGATTTCCCAAAGAACTGGCAGAGATAGAGTATATGGAGAGCTTATACATGAAGAGTACTATATCCGCTTTGCGGGTTTTGAAGGAAATTAGGAGTAAAAGCTCAACAGTGAGTGTTTTTTCATTGCCGCCTCTGCAAGTAAGCGGGTTGGAGGAAGATACATGGAAAAAAGTCCCTGTTCTGGAACAAGAAGCCAAGTAGAGTTATGAGTTTTTTAAACATTTCAAGAAGGGAGAAAAAGATAAGGACAAGTATATATGTCCTTTTGTATTTCATTATTCTCTTGATATATTTTTAAAATTGAAACATGCTCCTGCTTGTGCATGCCTTAGATACTAACACAGATGATCAAAAACGCAAAACTTTAGATGGAGTGCGTTAGTATAAACATAAACTTTTGTATAATAAAATATTTAGTATAATACAATTAATACTACTTATTTTTGGAAAATTTCAGTTCCCATTTTTATTCTTTGAGCATGTATTATTGGTATTTTTCTTTTTGAAGACATTTAAAGTTCTAAAAGCTAGATGCATAATTACCTAGTGTGTATTTTGGCTGATATATGTATTTGAATACCCTATTTGTGAAACAATTCTTCCCAAATGGTTTTATTTTAGCCATAAAATATGGTATAATGCAACGTCGTTATTATTATTTCCTTATGAATGAAAAGACCAATTTTTTATTTGTTTTTGTTTTCTCTCTTTTTGCTATATATAAGATGGAGTGGGTATTCGAACAGTGAACCTCAATAATGGTACGACAGTTATAAACCTAAGCAAAGGCAATATCAAATAAAGGAAACTTGTTTCAATGTAAAAACCTTTGTTATTCTAGAAGGGCTAAGATATAAAATGACCAGAATCTTTTACCATTCTCTGTTTTACGGGAAACAAAAAAAGTTGATCAGTGTGAATGTTGGTAAATTACAGATTCGGGATATGTCTCATAACCATTATACTTTCGCAGTCTCAGGTTGTTTGTTTGATAAGTTGGGATGGAGAGAGTGTAGTTTTCCAATATCTTGTTTGGTATTAGAAGGGAGAGTCCAAAAGATGGATAGATTTAATTTCAAAACTGAAGAGATGCAAAATGCATATATTGTCAAATTTTTATAGAGGATTAATTGTGCCATTTTAATTTTCATTCCTCCTTCGAAGGAAGAACTCACTTTGGTAGGCTGAGGAGCTATCAACCCTCCACCTTTCTCCTCCCTCCACTATCCTTCTTGCCAAACATTGGATTTAGCCCTCCTTCTGGAATAATAATTGGATTTAACTCTCCTTCCACAAATCATTCATGCCAAACAAGAAGTGTTTGGGAATAAGATAGTCTCAAAAACAGTGTCATTGTGTTTGGACCACAGACTTTCCGTATTTGAAACTTGATATTAATATATATATATATATATTTTTGATATTAATATATATATATATATATATTTTTGTTCCAATAGATATATATATATATATATTTTTTAACCGTTAGATTATCATCTAATAGTGATCTAATAATTATAATAATTATAATAATGTGCATGAAAAAATATATATCATTAATATTATTTCTCTTTCTTACCTTTTACTACTAAAAAATATACAAGATAAATTTTAATTAGACAAAATAATATCTACGTATAGATGAAAAAAAAAATACCTACTGTTTTTTCAATAAACAGATTATTATATTTCTACATACAGGATATTAAACTTCATTTTTTCGGTGGCTTTTCTTCTGTACCACTGGTTTACTCGAAATGGATTTATTAAAAGTTGGGAGAAGGCAATATGTAGTGAAACTGTATGTAATGTCATATACAAAAAATTGGCAACATATTATATGAGGAAGGTTCATGAAATTACACTAATTAATACAAAACACTAATAACTAATAATCAAATGGCCAGCAGATGGGTACAATACATGCATATAATATTGAAAAAGAAAAAAATTTCCATGTGAAACAGGCTAGAAATATGGGGAAATGGATCTAGATTAAATGTACAAAAGTGCGAAATTGGCTTCTGACTCTGAAATCCAAACAGAAGCAAACTTCTTCTCTTTACTATAAACTAATATTTATAAATATATACATCTTAAATATATAGATATTCAATAAAATAGTGTAAACGTGTTAAATAGACACGGCGTAACACATAGGATTTTCTTTTTCTTTCTCTTTTTCCTTCTTTTTTTTTTTTTTTTTAATAAGAAAGAGCAATGTGGGAGTTAAATGTCCGGGAAAAAAAAGGAGGGGGGCCGGGGGAGGAGGGGTGTATGGATTCCTCAAAATATATTTCGCCGATTCCAAATTTATACAGAATAATACAATATGAAAGCAAATATCGATCTATGTTTTCAACTATAGTAGGAAAACCAAATGTGAACGACATGAAAACAATCAAAGGTGATAGGAACAAAAAGGAGACTAATTAAAACGACATCCATCACTAGAAGGAATAAAGCTAAAGAATCATATGGATAAGAAGAGGGAGAGGGAGAGCTCTCTACTCCATTATCTTTCGTTTCAAATACAATATTCGTTACAGTGAAATCCAGCACCAACTCCTCCATAATTTATAACAAACAATTTCAAAGAGGAGAGACCACATATTTTTCTAGTTGGCCCCACATGTCTCCACTAATAACAGAAGTGAAAATAATTGGCATAATTCAAGCCAAAGTTTATCCATAAATAGCAACTAGTTGTGTGTATACATATAATTGGTTTCAAGGACTAAATAAGTTATAAGGAGAGGAGTAAGTAAAGAGAGCAAGTATACTGATCAATTAGTGGGGTTCTAGTTTTTCTCATTCACTGCACATATGGAAGCTATGTCACTGTTTTTTCTTGCCATTCTAATGATGGGTTTGTCTGTTAATGCCCAACTTCAAACTAAGTTCTATTCTTCTTCATGCCCCAAAGCTGAGGCCATAGTTAGGTCCACCGTCGAATCACACTTCAATAACGATCCGACGGTTACCCCTGGCTTGCTTCGGCTTCATTTTCACGATTGCTTTGTTCAGGTTCATTTTTTTTTTTTTTGGGACTTGAGAAAATAATTTATGCCCAAAAAAGAACTCTTTTATTGATCACTTATGTGTTGATCAGCAGGGCTGTGATGCTTCGGTTCTTATAGCTGGCTCCTCTGCCGAAAGGAACGCATTGCCAAACTTAGGACTAAGAGGGTTTGAAGTGATTGACGATGCTAAAGCTCAGCTAGAGGCCTTGTGCCCCGGTGTCGTTTCTTGTGCTGATATACTCGCTTTAGCAGCTCGTGACGCTGTTGACTTGGTACGTTATGTTCTCTCATCTTGTGTTCGGTATGACCTTTCAAAATAATTCCATATATTATTGGCTGTGATGATTATCAATTTTTTTTTTTTTTCGAGGGGAGTACATCGGTTAGGTTAGTAGGGAAGGGGTAGGGAGTCGGGATCAAACCCCACTTCTCTTACTTTTCATAAGAGAAGTTTTGCAACACGGGCTATTGAACGTGGGTTCAGTCATTTTCGACTAATGAGAAATTATCATGTAAAGTTGTGTAACTATTGTCATTAATTGTTTTTTATGAGTTGATATGCGATTTGTTAGGTTATAGTCCAAACAATAGAGATCACCAATGATGATGAATATTTTACTCGGCGATAAAAGAGAAAGAAAGAAAAACACCAAATATAATAAAACTAAGAATCTTGAAACTCACGTGTGAATTTATGATTGGTTAACGATTAGTTGTGACACATGATCATCTAGATTAATTTGACTTATTTATTTTTTTGGCATGGTTTTTTTAATTGGTATGTGCTATGCTTGTTTGGAATATGGCAGAGCGATGGCCCAAGCTGGTCAGTGCCCACCGGTAGAAGAGATGGCAGGGTCTCATTGTCGTCCCAAGTCACTTCTTTGCCTTCTCCTTTAGATTCTGTTGATGTTCAGCGCCAAAAGTTTGCTGCCAAAGGCCTTGACGATCATGACCTTGTGACACTAGTTGGTATATGTATTATTTTCCCTTTATAAAAGCATTCAATTGATATTGTTGTGTGTCATGGGGATTAATTCACTCCCTGCTCTGAAAATGGATGGGACTAGTAATTGTCTGGGTCCAAATGATATTGCAGAATGATTGGACTATACATTTTTATTATAGCCCGTGATTATTTTATTCATGACCAGTAATCACGTTTATTATCACTATTGGTCATAATAAAATGATTACTGCTAAAAAGTTAATTAAGAAGAAAAGGTAGTGAAATTAAGAGAAGTAAAAAAAAAAGCGTAAAAAGAAGTGCCGCTAGTATCTTCAAGCATATATTATCAATGAACATACGTTAGGATCTAAGAATATTTTTATGTTTACTACTACCACTAGTTAGTTACAACATTTCTCTTTTGCAGGGGCGCATACCATTGGCCAAACAGACTGCTCATTTGTTACCTACCGTCTCTACAACTTCACGGCCACAGGCAACCCTGACCCCACCATAAGCCGATCATTCCTGACACAGCTCCAAACCCTTTGCCCCAACGGTGCCGATGGCTCAAAACGCGTGTCGTTGGACAAAGACAGCCAGACCAGTTTTGATGTTAGTTTCTTTAAGAACGTACGTGATGGGAATGCCGTTTTGGAGTCTGACCAAAGGCTTTGGGGGGACGCTGAAACACGCCGTATCGTGCAGAAATATGCAGGCAACATTAGGGGATTGTTGGGTATTAGATTTGATTTTGAGTTCTCTAAAGCTATGACTAGAATGAGTAGTATTGAGGTCAAGACAGGTACACAAGGAGAGATTAGAAAGATTTGTTCAAAGTTTAATTAATTGAGAATATAGAAAATGTAATATTGTGATAGCTCTAAATGTGCACATTGACCATACGGGATTCTTGCCCGAAAAAAAAAAATAAAAAAAGCCAGAAGCAGAATCATTGGTAAAATTGTTGTGCTTGTAACTTCTGAGGATTGAATTAAATTAAGCTATTATTTACTAGAACGAATTAAAAATTGCAGTAAAGGTCTCTCTTTCCCACTTCCTTTTAGTTAATGGCTACTTTATATATACATACATGCATATATATTGTTAAGGGCGATGCGTTAAAGTATGTAATTTTGGACGTTTTAATGAATAAATAAAATAATATTTTTCCATTTAGAATTGTGCATAATTTGTATATTTTATAAATATAAAAAAATTCTTAATTTATTAATGCGGCCATAAATTTAGTATATAAATATTAAATGCACCAGGATTAAATTGATGGATGAGAAACTAAACATAATTTATAATAATAATTAAAATTTGGTATATTTAATTAAATATTATTAGTACGATTAAATAATATTGAGAATGTAATAGTTTTTATTCAAAGTATTGATACGGTGGTATCATAATATAAGTACTTTTTATAATAAGAATGTATAGAATTGGACTAGACATGATTTAAATATCACATGATTTGAATATCACATAAATTCTATTGACTGTTGAAAATCCAAATAATGTCAAAAGATGATCATATGTAGATCAATCTTAATCCTAAATAGTTATAGACTCCTATTTATTGTATTATATTTTTTGACGTACTTGTTAAGATTTATTTTTAAAAAAGCCGAATTACTTATATTAGGAACATAATAAGATAGATAGTTGGAAATATAACTTATTGATATAGAATCTATTCTTTCTAGAATAGAACTAGAAAGATGATTCTTTTGTGTATCGATTCAAGACTTGAACAATTTGAGTACTCAATTTATAATAAATTTATAAATTAATTTTTCATTGGAGAATTAATGTAACGTAAGGATAAAGATGTGATTGGAGAGGTAAACAGAAAATCGATCTAGTTTTGGTCATGAATCGTCTACGGAGGATTAAACTATATGTAGCATTTAAATCGATAAATTACTTACTATTTTCTAAGTAAAATTAATTTTATAATTTCAAAAGTATAATTCCAGATTTTTAGTGGAGTAATACTAGAATAAATAAATTAGACAAATTAATTTAAGAGTTTAATGATATGTCAAAATTTATCAGAGCTTGAATTATAGATCGAATGTCACCTCAAATAAACATTTTATTGGAAATTACGTTATATTCTTATCCAGGAGAATACTTTTTGACAATGTATTATAATTAATAGTTTTTATTAATTAATTAATTGAATATTACGAATAATATTTTTGGAGAGATAAGATTCTAAATATTTAAATTTAAAATTTAAAATAGCAAATTATGGAGATAATTTTGAAAAATACAAAATTAGAAGACTACGAAACTAAAGTACCCCTCACTCATGAAAAGGTGTTACATGCCCACTTGTATGGAAGATCTTAGCAGTGGCATGTAACATACTAAAAGTGGGTAATTGGTTATTTTCTTTTGTTTTTAATTAATTAGTCTTAAATATTGTATCAAATGTTTTGTACTAACACATTTGGTACGTGAGTTATCACAATTTAATTGATGTATTAAAACTTACAACAAATAGATTTAGTATTATCACCAATTAAGTGATGACAAATTACATCTTACATTTGTTAGTATACTAGTTAATATCCTAAGCATTATTCTTAATTAAATAGCTATATAAAGAGAAAAGCTAGTAGAAAAATTATACGCATTATTTTTCTAAAGAATCTCCAAAAATTAGAGAGAAAAGAAATTCTCATTCTCTGTAGAATTAAACCTTACAATCTTATGTGTTAAGAAAAATTGTCAAAGCAGAAAGTGTAAGTTTAAAATTAACGAAAAACTGAAGATTCGCTGATAATTTATAAGAAGTATTGTTATAATTATTTTATGATATCCAATTTTCTACTTTCTATAATTAATATTATGCATTTAATAAAAGAATTTTGTAAAATTTTTTTGAATATGCCTGGGCCGTGCTTCCACTTCCACTGCAAATCTAATTTTCAAACCAATATATATATATATATATATATATATATATATATATATATATATATATATGCCAATCGCCAAATCTATTAGTTTGATATGTTAGATCAAATGTACAAGGTAAGACATTGGTTTCTGACTCTGAAATCCAAACACATCAACTGTCAAGCCTCAACTTCTTCTCTTTACCAATTACTATACAATGATATTACGTACCATTAATTAATATATATAATTTATTTAGTAAGTCTGATATGTGTTAAACTGACATCGTCTAACATATATGGGAACTTTTTACTTATTTATTATTATTATTATTATTTTATTTGGAAGTCAAATGTCTACAAAACAAAACAAAAGAAATCCACAAAATGTAATTCGTTAATTACCAATTAACACAGAATAAAACATGAAAGCAAATATCGATCTCTGTTTTTAACTAACAAAAAAGCAAATGCGAGCAACATGAAAACAATCAAAGGACATGAACGGAACACAAAGGAGAGCACGTAATTAAAACGAAGAGAGGGAGAGCTCTTTAGTACTCCATTATCTTTCATTTCAAATACAATATTTCTTAATAGATTATGGAGGAGTCAGTAATGGATTCCACTTTGAGTAATTAATAAATATATTAATTACTCAAAGTGGAATCCATTACTGACTCCTCCATAATCTATTAAGAAACGAAATTTGAAAGAGGAGAGACCACCAATTTTTGTAGTTGGCTCTCCACTAATTACAGAAATTACAGAAGTGTAAGTAATTGGTTAATTCAAGCCAAAGTTTTGAGTATAAATAGCAACTGGTGTTGTGTACATATATTTGTATCAAGGACTAAATAAGTTAAAAGGAGAGGAGTAAGTCAAGAGGGCAGCAAGTATACTTATACTCAATTAGTGGGGTTTTAGTTTTTCTCATAATTCACAACACGTATGGAAGCCATGGCAATGTTTTTTCTTGCCGTTTTAGTGATGGGATTGTCCGTTAATTCCCAACTAGAAACTGAGTTCTATTTTTCTTCATGCCCCGAAGCCGAGGACATAGTCAGATCCACCGTTGAATCGCACCTCGACAAAGATCCAACCGTTGCCGCCGGCTTGCTTCGACTTCATTTCCATGATTGCTTTGTTCAGGTTCAATATTATTCTTCTTTATCAGAGAATAATTTATGTCCTAATAAAGAAGAACCTTTTTCTTGATCACTTATGTGTTGAGCAGGGCTGTGATGGTTCGGTTCTCATAGCTGGCGCCTCGGCGGAGAGGAATGCTTTGGCAAACACAAGACTAAGAGGGTTTGAAGTGATTGACGATGCCAAAACTCAGTTAGAGGCCTCGTGCCCCGGTGTCGTTTCTTGTGCTGATATACTTGCATTAGCAGCTCGTGATGCTGTTGACTTGGTAAATATTATGTCTCCCATATTATTATAAAAGGATAAATATTGAAGGCTAGGATTATCATAATTCGTTTTCCACTAGTCAGAAATTGTTGTATAACACTACTACGTTTTCTCAACTTAATTTGTGAAATTTAAGTTCACATGTGAGTACGTCAATAGTTATAATCAATCGTAATAATGATCAACAGTGATGATGAATAACATTACTCTGCGATAAAATAAGAAAAAAGATAACTAATTCAAGAAATATGTGAATATTGAAATTGACGTGTATATATACATATATATATATATATTAATTGGTTAAAGACTAGTTTTTGACACATAATAGTCTAGTTTAATTTGATTTTTCTTTTTGGGCAAGGTTTTTAAATTGGTATGTGCTATGCTTGTTTGGAATATGGCAGAGTGATGGCCCAAGGTGGTCTGTTCCCACCGGCAGAAGAGATGGCAGGGTCTCTTTGTCGTCCCAAGTCACGACTTTGCCTGCTCCTTTTGATTCGGTAGATGTTCAGCTCCAAAAGTTTGCTGCCAAAGGCCTTGACGATCACGACCTTGTGACACTAGTTGGTATATATATATATATATATATATATATATATTCCTTTATTAACACATGCATACTTAGTTTTCTTTTTCTTCTTTTAAAGAACTTAAGGCTTTTAAACTTGAGTTTATATATAAGTATTAATATATATATATATATATATATAGCACTTCTCATGTGACGTAACAAGATTACTTGTATGTACAGCAATCTAGCAAAAAAATGTTACTTATTAGGATTATTAGGATTATGCTACTAGACTCACTTACTATTCCAACTTTTTATTATTATTTTATGTGATATATAATTCGTCATATTTCAATTAATGAATTGAAACTTATTACTGATTATTAAGAAAAGTACTTTGGGAGATTTGTGAAAAAGGAAACTTTTTCCATTGACTTGATTACACTAATTACGGAGTCCTAAATACAAGTATTATTGAACCTAATAGTTTGAATAATGCTATAAGGCGTGTCAAGCATTAAAAGAAATGTCAATTTTTTACTAAAAGACAGAATTAATATACTAAATCTTATATTGAATCCTACTTGAAGTGTTATTCTATCTTTCACTGAAAAATTGATATTTTTTGTAGTATTTAACATCTTAAGGTGTCCCATAACATTACTCAAATGGTTTAAATTCTTACTAACAAACTGCCAATTGGCAAAACGAACTATTAACAATATTTTCAACTAATTATTAACAGTATCTACAATTTTCTTGACAATGATAAATTCATTAAAAACATTCATAAATTAAATATTAACAGCTCAAATATCGCATCATGTAGTATTAATAAAAAGTAGAAAATAGGCCTGATCCCTATTATTATCCTACTTATCATGGCAAAATATTAGACAAAAAAGGTAACGTACTATCATAAGAAGTTATTAATTCATTGCCATTGTTATACGAACAATCAAGTGAAAACGCATCCATGAGTTAAAAACTCATGACCCACCTGCAAATTCCCTGATTTATGTAATTCTTTAGTAATCTCTTGATTCTAATCAATCTCCTTATCACTTTGTTTAGCATGAGGGCAGTAAGGATATTTGTCGATCACTTTTTTTTTTTTTTGGAGAAAAAGTTAAGAGCATTTTTTTTAGCACGTTTCTTGTAGTTTTCAACTCTACGTGTGTTAGCATATAATATGTGTGTAGACACAAATTGGAGATCATTATTTATTAGATTTTCAATTTAATTTCATATCGTCGCGTGACAAAACAAAATGTGAGACAAATCAATAAGCACATATACCACTAGCACTAGCTAGTGACTGTTAGTCACAACATTACTTGGGCTATTATATGTGTTTGCAGGGGCACATACCATTGGCCAAACAGGCTGCGCATTTGTCAGCTACCGTCTCTACAATTTCAAGTCCACGGGCAACTCAGACCCGACCATAAACCCATCATTCCTGACACATCTCCAAAGCCGTTGCCCCAAAGGTGGCGATGGATCAAAACGCGTGTCGTTGGACAGAGATAGCCAGTTCAGTTTTGGTACTAGTTTCTTTGAAAACGTTCGTGATGGGAATGCCGTTTTGGAGTCTGACCAGAGGCTTTGGGGGGATGCTGAAACGCGCCGCATTGTGGAGAAGTACGCAAGCAACACTAGGGGCCTGAGATTTGATTTTGAGTTTGCTAAAGCTATGATCAAACTGAGTACTATTGATGTGAAGAGTGGTACAGAAGGAGAGATTAGAAAGATATGTTCGAAGTTTAATTAATTGAGAACAACGAGATTGTAACCTGGTGGTGATATAACAATTCTGCAAATTGAAGATAATGGAATCTTGTCCAAAAATAAAAGAAGTTAAAAAAAAAAAAGAAAAAAAGAAAGTGAAGCAGAAGTGTAGTAATTAATGAATTATAAAAGTGTTGTGCCTGTGACTTGTGACTAGGTATTTGAATTAAGTTTTTAATTAATAGAAGAATAAAAATTGTTGTAAATGCCCCTTTTCCAACACTAATTATCTTGGTAAATGTTTCTTAAAAAAAGATTTTTTTAATGGTTAAATACCAAATATATCAGTTTTTAAATAGGGTATGTCAACTAATTTACTGAATTTCAGTTTTATACTAGCCAATTTGGTATTGGTATTGTGTAGAGAATTTCTCATTCTAAGAAAACCGGAAACAAAAGCTAAAAGTGTACGTATTTTTTTTAGCCGTTGGATCATCATCATCTAATGGTAATCTAACAGCTATAATGAAGTGTATAAAAAGACATGTGTTATTAATATTATTTCTCTCTCTTACTTTTTGCTATAAAAAATATGCATGATAAATTTTCATTAGCGAAATTAATACCTATACATAGATAAAAAATATATATATATCTACTAGATTGGTGCCCTATATATATCTATATATATATATATATATATATATATATTCTATTTGCTTTTTACCAATCACTTTTGAAATCTGAAATCTTTTACTAAACAGTTTGCTTTCAAATGTTACTTTTTATAAGTTTAGATATCGTACCAATCATTTTAAAACCTTTTACCAAACACTTCTGAAATCTTTTACTTTTTATAAGTTTAGATTTTGTACCAATCACTTCTAAAATCTTTTACCAAACTGTTTGCTTCCAAATGTTACTTTTCAGGTAGTATATTATAAAATAATCTCACAAAAAATAGATTTATCTAACACCAATTATAATAGAAATGATTTCAAAATCAGAATCAGTATAGCTCTAAAACCTATCCTAAACTGGCATCTATGATAACTTTTGTAATGAGTAAATTAGTTTCTAAATTGTATAATAATAGATATATCAACGAATAATAGATCTAACTTTTACAAAGTATATCAATTATTATACTAACTAAATCAACTTATATATGGATAGATTAACTGATATATTCAATCATTTACTTGTATAATAAAAAAGACTTCGATTATAATGAAGTATCAAACTCAATCATTTTGCTAAAAGCTCCTCCTAAAATATGAATCTTGTGGCCATTTTTTGAGCATGAAAAGCTCTAAATTATAGTCTAAATTGCAAAAAAATGCAGATCTAGGTTGAAAATGATGCCAAGATTTTACTAAACAGGGGTGTTGAGTTACTAGAAACCCGGTTGAGCATTCAACAAGTCGTACATTTTCGACTATGCTTAACACCCATATCGAGCCATGTCTCAACTATTATCAACCTAAGCGATCGACACCTTCTCGACCATTTTAGACACACATGTCGACTAATATCTCATCCATTACCGATATAAGCACTCGACACTATCGTAACTATACTTGACACCTTGTCTAGAAAGCTCGACAGTAAGATCAAGTAACTAGACACTATTTTCTAGCCATTACACGCATGTCAAACTATGCACAATTGCATAGCCACTATTATTGTAAAAATAAGCTCATTGAACCTTATTATTATAAATATTATTAATTAATTCAATATCTACATAATTATGTATAGTAACTCGAGACTATTGACGATATTGATGTCTAGTAGCCTTCTAAGATTAAAGAGTATGGCTCAACCTAGTTGTCTAGTACCCTGACAATGTTGTGGAGCATGTTCGATAGGGTGTCAAGGTACTAAACAACATAGGGTATTTGTGGTTTATATTCTAGAAATCGATAGACATGATGTCTAATAGCTCAACACAAATGTCTCGCTCTTTAGATAGGGTATTAGATCACATAATTATACCTTTCCCCCCTAATTTAGCTTATTAATCATATTCAGATGTGTCGATCTAAATATATTTCATGATAAGTTAATAATTGTTCGAACAATCATGAGCATAGTTTGTCATATTATAATGAATTTTAACTTGTTTTATTTCCATGTAATGGAGATTGTACAGTTTATACCATCAAGCATATTGAATCCCATATGAATGGTATTAACTTACTAGAGTTAATGATGATAACTTTGACTTATTTCAGAAAAAGATGGCTTGCGAAATCTATGGCAGAGATTAGGATACGTAGAAAATTATTTTCTAATGTTACTATTTTGTTAGAATGAATACTAACTAGTCTTTTTTTTTAGCAACTTAGAAAATTTGGGTTTCTTGTTCATATTGGTCAAGTATTAAATATCATTAGTTCTTATTAGTAGTGAGGACATTTTGTTAATATATTATGATAGACATGATGGTTAAATGTCCAAGACAGAGTATTTAATATAAAAGACAAGTTGTCTAGACGCTTGATACTATTATCGAGTTATAAATAATGATCTATAAATTGGCTAGATATGGTGTCTAGTTGCTCGACAGTTGTCTAGCATTCCAAACAATGCATTTAGCTGCTAGATATGTTTGTCAACTGAGTAAATAATGATCTACAAAATGACTAGATATAGTGTCTGATTGCTCGACATAGTTGTTTAGTTTTCCAGATAATGTGTCTAGCCGCTAGACATGCTTATTGAGTGAGTAAAATAATGATCTATAAAATGGCTAGACATAGTGTCTAGTTGCTCGACGTAGTTGTCTAGCTGCTAGACATGTTTGTAGGTTGAGTAAATAATGATCTACAAAATGGCTAGATATAGTGTCTAATTGCTCGACATAGTTATCTAGTATTCCAGACAATGTGTCTAACAACTAGACATATTTGTCGAGTGAGTAAATAATATTCTACAAAATGACTAGATATGGTATCTGGTTGCTCGACATAGTTGTCTAGCATTGCATGTTGAGTCATGCTTTATATCATCAATCGTACACTCATATTTTGAAGTTAACAAACATATGATTAAGAACTAATAATCTACTTGAGTGTATAGAAAGTTAAATTGAAAGGATCACAAGGCATTCAAATTAGATTATGGAAAAGAACTTGAAGACAAAATTCAAGATTACAAGACTTAGACTAGCAAAGGTTATACACTTATTCTTGTACTTGAATATTTGTTTATACATAATATAATTTTAATAGCTCAAAGTTTTCATAAAATTGGAAATTTTCAAAGCAAAACTGTCAAACTTGTTTATCTCCAATTAAAATATGAAATTTATTTTACACAAGCTTTTAAATTGATTTATGAATTTCTATAATTCCCATATTACATAAGAAATCAATTTATGAAGTCACATTTTGAAAATAATTGAAAAAGACTTAAAATAAAAATAAAGAATTGCTCTCGGCTATTTTTGGCAGATCGATTCTCATTTTCAGTCTACTGATTCTTTGTCCAATTTTTGACAGATTTTCAAATTCAACTGTTAGATTCACACTTTCAATGGCTAGTATTTTTAGTCGACTAAAAATATACTTTTGGTTTATCGAAAATGATAGATTGTCTATCAAACAGTCTAAAACGGTTAGTTTTCATTCAAGTATATAAATAAAAGCTTTTATAATATTTGAAACAACTTTTGAACATTCCTACATTACTTTAAATATACTTTCAAGTTGTTCAAATCATATTTTGTGAATCAAACTTTCAAATCCAAAAATCACTTGAGCCAAACTAGATTATATCTTTATTCTCTCTAGGTTTATTTTGTATCAATTATCCTTTTTAGAGAAATTCTAGTTGAGTGTATCAATAAAAAAAATCAAAATCATATTTGTGAGGTGAGGTTGACATTGGATTCATAAATAATCTAGTTTAGGTGCGATTGGCACCAGAAATAAACAATCCGAGTTAGGCGTGAAAGAGCCAGATTCAATCCTATTTGTAAAAGTGTGAGTGAACCTAATGAGAAATCACTCGTTGTGTAAAAGAGTTTGTCAAGCCCATTCTCTTGATCCGATAGTCGTGTTTGTTGAACCTCGTAAAAATAGTATTTGTATTTCTCTATCCCTATCTCTTTAATCTATTTATCCTGAGCCTATGCATGCAATTTAGCTATTTTTACTTGTTATTATTTTTACTTGCTAAATTTACTTGCTTGCCAAGAAAAGTTTGCAAAAATTTTTAAAACCCAATTCACCCCCCTCTTGGGTTAGCTAATCTTGGGCTAATAATTGGTATAAGAGCTTGGTGCTCAAATTTTTAAAACTTAACCTTTTTTGAGATGTCTAGCCTAGACAACTTTTCTTTTCAATATGAGGGTTGTCTCCATCCAAACTACTATTTTCAATGGAAATGATTTTAACTATTGGAGAAGTCGTATGGACACTTACTTTAGGTCTATTGATTTTGATTTATGGTATATTGTCACAAAAGGTCCTTTGAAAATTACTAAGATAGTTAATGGAGTAGAAGTAGAAAAGGACATTGAGGAATATGATGAAAAGGATAAAATCTCCTTTACCAAAAATGAAAAAGGTAGAAACCTTCTTATGTATAGCCTAGATAAAAATATATATAATAATGTTGAAAAAGCTAGGGATGCTCATGAATTGTGGAATATGCTTGAAGTCTCTTATCAAGGAACTAACTCCATGAAAGAAACTAGAATCAATATTTTCACTAGAAATTATGAGTTTTTCAAAATGGAAAAGGATGAATCTATTTTTCAAATGTTTACTAGATTTATTTCCATTATTAACTCTCTTGCTGCTTTAGGAAAAACCTTTTCAAATGGTAAGTTGGTAAGCAAGATTCTTAAAGCCTTCCTTGAGCATATAGAAGCAAGGTGGTAGCCATTCAAGAAGCAAATGATCTTAGCAAACTTCCTCTTGAAGAACTTATAAGTTCTCTTATGACCCATAAAATCCTTATGAAGGAAACAAATGAAGATGAAAGAGAGGAGAAGAAAAAGAAAAGAATTGCTCTTAAAGCTGCCTTACATGAAAGTAATGAAGAAGAAGAAGAATTTGTGGATAGTGAGCTAGAAGACATTGTCCTATTTACTAAAAGGTACAAGAAGTACTTATATTTCAAAAAGAAGAATTTCAAGAAGAACACCAAAGGCAATGACTTCTGAGAGAAGAAGATGAAGGATGATCCCATCACTTACTTTGAATGCAAAAAGTCGGGTCACATGAAGAACGAATGCCCCTTAAGAAGAAAAATAAAGAAGAAGGCAATGAATGCCACTTAGGTTGATAGTGAAGAAGAAGAGTCCGATGGAGAAGAACAAGAAGAAATTACCAATATGTGCTTCATGGCTATAAACAATGAGGTAAACTTTCTTGAACCTAAAAATGAGTTTCTTGATGATAGTGATACTAATTGTGATTTTAGTGAAAATGATAGTAATTGTGATTTATCTTATAAAAATTTATTGAGTGATTTCAATGATTCACAAAAACTATGAAAAACTCATTTTCAAGAACAATGCTCTTAAAAAGGAAATTCTTAGCTTATCAAAAGTAGTTGAAGAGTTTACAAAAGAAAAGGAAGTGAAAGTTTCTTGTAGTAATTGTGATGTTTTGTCAAAAGAAAACACTTCCTTAAATGATAAGATTTTAGACTTGACCAAAATTGTCCACAAATTTATAAATAGAAAGAAAAATTTTGATATGATGCTTGGTGGGCAAAAAAACGTTTTTGACAAAGGAGGTATTAGGTACAAATGTTTTATAAAATAAAAATACCTCAAAAACTATTTTATAAAAGCTAGTACAAGTGACATAAACCACACAAGCACTTATTACAATCAAAATGGACATACTACTTTTTCATGCTTTGTAAAGAAAAATACATATTTCGGTACAAAACTAGCTTGGGTGCCAAAAGATTCTAGAACTAACACTCAAGGACCCAAATTAGTATGGGTAAAAAAAATTAAATTTTGATTCCCACTTGTAGGTACAAAAGAAAAAGAACTTTTGGTTCTTGGACAGTGGTTACTCTAAACATATGACTGGAGACTACTCCTTGCTCTTATCGTTTACAAAAATGAATGGAGGATATGTCACTTTTGGAGACAATGCTAAAGGAAAAATTTTGGGCATAGGTAACATTGGTACTACTTCTTCACCTATTATAAAAAATATTTTACTTGTTGATAGTCTTAAATACAATTTACTTAGCATAAGTCAATTTTGTGACAGAGGTTATGAGTCATTTTTGAGCCTTCCAAATGCTTAATTGAGAACACTTGTTCAAACAAAATTATTTTTAAAGGAGAAAGAAGAAATAATATTTATACTATTGATAGTGAAAAATATTTTGGCCAAGATAAATATTTTTCGCTCTTAAAAGATCATTCTTAGCTTTGGCATAGAAGACTTACACATGCTAGCATGAATACTATTTCTAAGCTTTAAAAGAAAAACCTTGTTAGTAGTTTACTCAGTTTACTTTTTAAAAAAGATAAGGTTTGTGATGCATGTCAATTTGAAAAATAAGTGAAAAACTCTTTTAAATCCAAAAATACCATTACAACTTCTAGACCCTTGCAACTACTTCACATGGCTTTATGTGGACAATCAAAAATAGTTAGTCTTGGTGGAAAAAACTATACTTTTGTGATAGTTGATGATTTTTCAAGATTAACATGAGTTCTACTTGTTGTCCATAAAAACGATGTTTTAAATGTACTTACTATTTTTTGTAAGAAAGTACAAAATGAAAAAAGGCTATGCCATCATATATATTAGAAGTGATCATGGTAGTGAATTTGAAAATGATAAAATGGAAGCATTTTGCTACAAAAATAGTTTTGATCATAATTTTTCAGCTCTTAGAACTCTACAATAAAATAGAGTTATAGAAAGAAAGAATAGAACCCTAGAAGAAATGACACGAAGCATGCTAAATGAAAATAATTTGCCAAAATATTTTTGGACCAAAGCAGTTAGCACCACTTGTCATATTGTGAATAGAGTTATGATAACGCCAATCCTAAACAAGACACCTTATAAGCTTTGGAAAGATAGAAAACCCAACATTGGCTATTTTAATGTTTTTGGTTGCAAATGTTTTACTTTGAATACAAAAGATAATTTGGGTAAATTTGACTCAAAATCCGATATTAGTATTTTTCGTGGATACTCTATTACCAGTAAAGCTTATCGAGTTTTTAATAAAAGAATATTGGTAGTAGAAGAATCTATATATATTATTTTTGATCAATCTAATACCCTCTATGAGGAGAGAAAATTAGATGATGATAATATTGTAGTTTTGGAACCAAGCACAAATAAGCCAAGTGCAAATGAGAAAATAACTGAAGAGAAGGACATTCAACTACAATAAGATCTTAAAGAAGAAAAGGAAAGCGACAATGGTAACACTCTTACTCTTCCTCAAGATTTAAAATTCAATTATGCTCATCCTAAATACCAAATTCTAGGTGACTCCTTACAAGGAGTCAAGACTAGAGCATCACTTAGAAATATTTGCAATAATATGGCTTTTATCTCTCAAATTGAACCAAAAAGTTTTAAAGATGCCAAAAAAGATGAATCATGGACTTTAGCTATTCAAAAAGAATTAAATCAATTTGAAAGAAGTAATGTATAGGAATTAGTTCCAAAACCCAAGGACCAATCGGTTATTAGGACTAAATGGCTCTTTAGAAATAAAATAGATGTGCAAGGAGCAATTATGAGAAACAAAGTTAGACTAGTGGCTCAAGGTGTCAATCAAGAAGAAGGAATCGATTATGAAGAAACCTTCGCAACCATAGCAAGATTGGAGTCGATAAGGATACTATTAGCATTTGCATGTCATAAAGATTTTATCTTATACCAAATGAATGTTAAGAGTGTATTTTGAAATCGATATGATCTAAAAGAAGTATATGTAGCCTAACCCTCTGGTTTTCAAAATCATAAGTATCTGGATCATGTTTTCAAATTGAAAAAGGCTTTTTATTGTTTAAAACAAGCTCTTAGAGTATGGTATGATAGATTGAGCAAATTTTTTATTTTAAATGATTTTACTATGGGAAAAGCGAATATAGTTCTTTTCATAAAAAGAAAAAGGGGAGAAATGATTATAGTTCAAATTTATGTTGATGATATTATATCTGGTGCTACTAATGACTTTCTTTGTGAAGAATTTTCTAAGTGTAGGCATAGTGAGTTTGAGATGAGCATGATGGGAGAACTCAACTTCTTCCTTGGACTCCAAATCAATCAAAGCAAAGAAGGAATTTTCATCAATCAATCCAAGTACATCAAGGATATGTTGAAGAAATTCGATATGGAGAACTCCAAGCATATACGTAATAACCACAAGTGAACGGGTCATAATCAAGTAATAAAGTGATAAGTATAGAGTTGTCGATCCCATGAGGAATTGTGTCTTAAATTATTACTAAGCACTGGAATTATTATGACCTAACTTTATCTAGGCAACTAAGCTAAATGAGTTTATAATTAAATAAATACAAAAATAAAATATGGAAACTCAATACACAAATGTACCAGGGGATTGAACTCACCTAACCATCAACTATGTCTTTTGATCACCAATTGCATCCCAAAGGTATTTCTATTCTCTCTCTCGAGTGCCGAGTGAAATTATTTCTAATTCCCAGTTCCAATATTTCTATTCCAAACCTAGAAATTAAGAATTCATTATGTTCAATGGTTCTTTGATCATGGCTTCAAAGGAAATATAGGTTCTCTCAAACTCTACAAGTCCTAGATTATACTATGCTATGGTTGTCTCTAAAATTCCCTTTCTCAAGTGCCAAATTCTAGAAACTAATTCATCCAACTAGTAGATAATTAGTTAAGAAGCTTAAATATGGAATAGCATAAATAAATTCAAGAACAATATCAAAGAATATATTAAAAATCATAACATAGAATCAAAGTTTAAGTTATATCAAACCCCAAGCATATAACAATTAATTCAACATAGAAGAACCCAATACTAATCTCAACAAGAATTTTATATATCAAAATATGTTCAATAATAAAGCATAATACAAAATCCAAATGAGACTAGGGTGAGAAAGAAGATGAGAAAGACTCTTTTATGGAGGTAAAACTTTAAGCTTCAATCTCTTCAAGCCACTCTCTCAAGCATCCTATCTAAGATTTTTGCTCCAAGCTCCTTCCTCTCTAGGATTTTTGAGCTGTCTTCATTGTATTTTCTCTCTAACTCTCCACACTTTAAATGGAGACTTAAGAATATATTTAAGGGGCTCCAAGATGACCTAGATTGGGTAGAATGTCAACCATTCGATCAGATGGCATCAAGGGTTCAGATTGGCTCTAAAAACTCAATAAAAATGCGCTTCTGGATGCTGTGTAGTGCCACGACACTCTTTGGCCAGCGCTACAGTGCTCAGCCTCTGGAAATCTGATTTCCAAGTAGCATAGCAGTGCTACTTGGCAGTGCTGTAGTGCTCTTGGCTTTCGAACTCAGCATGATAGCTTTTCTTTCCGAAGGCGTCATTTCTTCATCTTAGCTCCATTTTGCCTGATTTTCATTGCGTTGCATTCGTATCGGACTTAAATTTCATCCTAAATGTTTGAAATGTCCTTATTTGTCAACAATATTCCTTGATTCTCATTTATTCATAAGAACTACAAAAAAAAAAAAGCAAAAGCACATCAAACCAACATAAAAGCTTGAGAACTTATAATTATTTGAGCTAAATGATACTTGATTTGTGAGTGAATTAATCACTCATCAAATACCTCCAAACTTGAATATTTGATTGTCCTCAATTAAAACAAAACAAGTAAAAGAAAAGCAAAACATAAAATGTGAGTTTTATATTAAATCAAAAATCGTGCAAGTATCTCCGAAGCCACAAAATGTTCCAAGCTCAAAGGAAATGCAAACATTGAGATTATCTAGATTTTCAACTTCAAGTATCAATTTAACTCCACTCAAGACTCTCAATGTGTAAGTGTGTGCAGAATCAATATTATTTAACAAAATGAACTTCGGATAGATTATGTGTTTCGATCGACACTGAAATATCTCTATATGATGTAATTTGGAACTACCATATGCCCATCTTTCATGTTGCTCTCCACTAATATATGTTAGCATGTCATCAAAGATCAAGAGGTCTTTCATTAAGCTTGTAATGTCGGTTTGGGCAAAGGTAAGGTAATTTCGGAAAAAAAAAAAAATTGAGGTTCAAATCACCTTTAAGCACATTAATCCAGGACTTTTGTAGGGTGATTCCTTGGTACACCAAATAATACTCCCACAATTTTGTTTTCAACTAAATTTCTCTTCTATCAACACTCCACCGAACACTTATTAAATTTTTTCTTTTTCTTTTGAGACAAAAGATATAAAATAAGACAAAAGGATGAAAATCAAAAAACTCTCCTCTAAACTCAAAATCAACATTATCCTCAATGTTGAAAAACAAAATAGAGGATAAAAACACAAAATTTTTACCAAATTATTCTCTTTTCTTTTTTTTTTTTTTGGCTTTATAATACCATTCTTCCTCCCAACATGAACATAATACAAAATAACTCTTTAAAACAATCAATATGCTTAAGGATAGGGTTAGTGGTCATTATTTTAGTTTGGCAAAAATGTGATAGAAAAAGAACGATATAAATATGCTCAAAGTGGGTGTACTAGGATGATAATGTATCAAGGTTGGCTTGAAAGGCTCAAACGGTCCAAAGATGGCCTCAATCATTTCTCCAATGACACCTAATATAGAATTTTGCCTCAAGCTTCACTCAAATAGGTTCTAGAGTTCATGAGATGTCAATGCCTATTTAATACACACAGGTTTTCTCCAAAAGCTCATAGAGTCAAGTGATTATAATTATCGTACTCAAATGTGTAGAATCAAGAGTGAGGTTCAATTAATGCGAGTCAAGCACATAGATAATTTCAATGAACTGTATTTCAAAAGACCTAAAGAACATTTAATGACTAACCTCATCATCAATAACAAGTTATCTCATCTCAACAAAACTCACAACTTATTTAAACAAGCAAAAGAATACAAAAGCAAATAAAATATTTGCCAAAAGAAACTAACTCATACAAAGAAAAGTGTGATGCCCAAGATTCTCACATACATAATAAGCTAATAATAAACATATTCATATTGCATAATAGACATATCAAGCAACTAGTATCACTTTCATGGTAAATTACTCATTCTGATTGTTAAATGATCTGTATTATTGTACTAATATTTGTGGAAGGGCTCCCATACAGTGTAAAGGCTCAGTACCCTCAAAGAGAGAGAGCTTGGTGTGTGAAAGGGGCAAAGAATACATTATGAATAGTAATACTATACGAACATGCATTAAAATCATATCTGTTGATAACTTGGTCAAATAGTAGTTTTTCGGTAAAATGCATTTTTCATGCTTTTCGGAGGCAAATTGACTGTGCACTCTAATAATTAGGCATTGATACTTTGTTTGTATTATTAATTAGAGTCTAATTGATTTATTTTTTTATGTTTAATGATTGGTTATGGGGATAGGTTTCACTAGATTA